>CAUYQV010190967.1:0-15424 GCA_963574575.1 Galagoides demidoff | reverse complement strand
ATAGCCATCATGTCTTTCTCATAATTGTTGTGTTAAGACATTCATATTCAACCTTTAGACAAATTCACATGTACCCTAATAGGATAAATCATAGGCATGATCCCCACAATATCATTCTCTTCACCCATCCTCCCCCCTCCCCTTTCCCCATAGTCTAGGGTTTCATTTGGATTGTAGCTTTCTTAAGATAGCTAACAATTAGTTTCATAGTAGTGTTGAGTACATTGGATACTTTTTCTTCCATTCTTGAGACACCTTGCTAAGGAGGACATTTTCCAGCTCCATCCATGTAAACATGAAGGAGGCGAGGTCTCCATCTTTCTTAGTGGCTGTGTAGTATTCCATGGTGTACATATACCACAATTTATTGATCCATTCATGGGTTGATGGGCACTTGAGCTTCTTCCATGACCTAGTGATTGTGAATTGGACTACAATGAACATTCTGGTACAGATACACACCAGCCGCACTGCCTCCTCTGCTAATTTCCTTCAGTTCTGTGCACAATTTCTTCTCCCTGAGCACTTAGGGTTTTGTACGCTGTATGTCACCTCTCCTGCTTATGACATTGTCTCTCATCTTTCTCATCATCAAACTTTTTATCTTCATACTTTAATTCATACAACTAAACTGAAAGTAACTGTTTGCTAAACCCTTAGTCACATCACATCACAACACACACACACCTGCTCACTTCTACAGCTCTGAGCTTGTCTCATGTCTGAACATTTTGAGTGATTAAAGTTCAGCTACCCATTTCAGATATTAGGGATTTTTATCTTCTCCTTTTTCAGATGCTTTCTCACTCAGGGGAGAATGTGAGATAGCAAATAAAATAGTTATTATTGTCACTCCACCCCGTTCTGGGGCCTAGAAAACATTCCAGAGAGCCCAAGGCCTTGCCCCCCAAGGGGTCAAAGTCATTGACATCAGAATCAGCATGGGAGGAAGCCACTGTAGGGAATCACCCCATGTGGCCGGCAGGAGGAGGAGGAGCCCTGCCTGCTTCAGCACCAGGCCCTATCCACACCCCCACCCTAGGGGCTCACTTTGCTGTCACAGGACAAAGATAATATGCTATTTCTAATGTGCACCCTGGTACAAAGGCAGATGTCGGCCACAGTCCTCCCCGTGCCACAGTTAAAGCAAGCCTGGGAAGATTTCAGCCCCGATGTCCCCAGCCCACTCTTGAATCAGCCACATGTTCTAGAACCTGGGAAGTGGTAGAGGACTTAGAGAACAAACTACACACTCTGCGGGAAGTGTATCTTTACTGTGTTGTCAAAATAACAAAGCAGAGAAAAACATGCTGTGTGCCCCCCCCATCTCTGTCTCTGTCTCTCTCTCTCCTGTTAACTCCGTGATCACATTTGCATTGTTTTTGACCATATGTAAAGTTACTGTCAGAGATCAACCTTTGGCTGGGTTGACCCTCTATTATATCCTGGATTTCAATGTCACAAACATTTGCTCTTATCTTTTACCTTCTCCCTTCTTGTGCTTCATTAACTTTAGTTGTAGTACTCTTGTGCCACTGTTTCCAGTTAGATGCTCACTCATTAATCACCCACTTCCCTTCTATGGTGCTAAAAGATTATTGTTTTGAAATGTTCACATCCACACCTACCACATAATGGTGGACAGAAGACTCCTCACTCTCTGATTTTGGGCCTGTCATAGTACTTATATTATGACTACCTTGGTAGAAAAGATGGTAGGAGATGTGATGAATGCAGGGCCTGGACGCGTGTTTGCAGGGATGGGCTTGCACACAGGTGCTTTCAGTCTCTACATGAGACACATTTCTCTTCAGTAGCCACCAATTCTTTCATGACCCAGAAAGAATACTCAGGAACATGAGCTTCCCAGCAGTAAGAATCAGCAAAGCCACCCCAGCTGCCCTGCAGACCCATGAGCCTGAGAAAAAACACATGTTATTTTGTACTACTGAGATTTGTAGGGTTTTGTTACAGACAGATTCTTATGACACACTCGTTTTTGAGAACAAGGATTAACATCAATAAACTCCTTTGAATCACTTTGCCAATCAGACATCCTGCATCTCAGATCGAGCATCATGATTAACCTTGGCTAATCTTCAGTGCATAGATCATTTGTAAAGCCTGCAGGATGAGGAGATCTTCTGAGTGTTTAGAGCAAGAAGAGAAAAAAAGAACAGAACAATGACAAACAACAATTCTTAAGATTTGGGTCAAATGTGAAGAATTTGTCATTATGTGAGCATGTGGTAGGTACGACATGATTAAACGATGAAGGGGACAGTGTTGAAATGACGGTGCAGTCAAGGAGACATCTCCTTTAACACGTGTTTGGAAAATATTTATGTCAATATCATCCTCCCATCAGTGACCTCTTATACCTATTGAATACCAGTGGTGATGCATATCATCCCTAACTATAGTCTATATAAAATAAAATAAAATAAAATAAAATAAAATAAAATAAAATAAAATAAATTTTCACCTGACCTGTATTTTTTTTTTTTGTAGTTTTTGGCCAGGGTTGGGTTTGAACCCTCCACCTCCAGCATATGGAGTCGGTACCCTGCTCCTCTGAGCCACAGGTGCTGCCCTGCCCCTGACCTGTATTTCTTAACATCACAATTCCACTCTCTTGCTGAGAAATGACTGGTGGGAGGAAAGTCATCTCACCTGGTTCTGCTAATTAGAACATTTCATCACAATTCAATCATAAGAGCTCAACTTCAAGAAAAATCAGTCCTTAAATAGAGAAGTCGGTTACATGGAAATTCATTTTTGGATGACTTCAAGCAGAAAATATGTATATTTTTAAAAAGTCAGTTGCATAATCCAGTTTTCTTCGTGTTAAATAATGTCATTTGATTCATATGGTGTTTTTTTTTTCATAAACATCAGCCAGCATAATAAAACCATCCATTTAAATATGTAAAGTAATTTGTACCACAGTGAACCATACTGGGGAACAGTAAGGAAACTTACTATAAATTCTTGTTCCTGTTAAAGATTTACTTTGTTGGTAGGTAAAACCATAAAAATTCTCCAGCCTTTGGCTAACCCAAGAATGAGAAAACGACTCAAATCTCACCCCATATTATGCTAAATAAATACCTAATATTCCTTATCAAAATAAATTAATTGAATGGTTATTATACTATACACTTAATACTTTTTGAAATAATATTTTCCTATCTGAGACAAAAATACGAATGATATAATCAATTTCAAGCAAATCTATCTACTACAATAAAATAAAATTTGTATAAATACAAAATATAATCACAGGATTCATTATTATCGTAACAAAAGGTAAAGTCAGGGCTGTTTGGGAACCAGATTTACATTCAACTAACCAGCTTGAATTGTTCTCAGTATTGTCATCTGTTTATAGTTCTTTGCTGTGATAAGAAAAAGTAAATTTCTTTGGTCTAGATTCTCTAGCTCCCTACATGGGAGATGGATGCCATTCTTTCTGGTAAAGAAAGACATTAAAATACCTTTTCACCATCCATCACCTCTGACTTTATTTCTCCCCCAAGGGTTATACACAGGTGAAGAAAGGAAATCTTGATTCAATGAAAAACAGTCTTTCTAGAAACGGTAACATTTACGTAGTCCAGACCACCTCTAGGTGACACGTGTGAACGTGGGTGCCCCTCATAGTGTCACTGAAGGCCATCTCTGGACAGTGCTGTATTTCTTTACTTTCTTTCTTTCTTTTCTTTTTTTTAAATTTTAACAAGGTAATATTTTTCACCACCAAGGCAAATGGCTCTCATGAGAATACGTATATGAACAGCAAACACCACTTCGTTTTTACCCATTCAACACTGTCATTAAGTTTTGATACAGATAGGAATTTACAATAAAATGAAAACATCTAGGGTCAAGAATTATGTACAATACTGTGATCAAATGATTGTGATTCAGGCTATTTCTTTTCTTTTTTTGAGACAGACTCTCACTCTATCAGCCTGGGTAGAGTGTCAAGGCATCATGGTTCATAGTAACCTCAAACTGCTGGGCTGAAGCAATCCTCTTCCCTCAGTCTCCCGCGTAGCTGGGACTATAGGCATGCACCACAACACCCGGCTAGTTTTTCTATTTTTAGTAGAGACTTGCCTTGCTCTTGCTCAGGCTGGTCTTGAACTTCTGAGCTCAAGGAATCCACCTGCCTCAGCCTCCCACAGTGCTGGGATTATAGTCATGAGCTGCTGTGCCCTCCCAATGATGTATTTCTTTGCTAACTCAGCCCTCCAGACCCATTGAGGATTCTGTGAAGAGAGCAGCACAGTTCATGAAGGTTGTGCCACCACAGCCGAGCAGCCACACTCACAGCTAAGCTCCC
Source organism: Galagoides demidoff (assembly GCA_963574575.1). Taxonomy (NCBI): domain Eukaryota; kingdom Metazoa; phylum Chordata; class Mammalia; order Primates; family Galagidae; genus Galagoides; species Galagoides demidoff. The sequence goes on along the minus strand of CAUYQV010190967.1, from coordinate 11,076 downwards.
ACCTGATGTCTCCTGGGACGTCCTCTGTGACAACATTCCAGGAGACGGGCTCATTTCATGTGTACTTTTTAGATAACATACCTGACTGTAGAGCTAAAACCTAAGCAAAACAAGATCCAGCAGTAGGAAAATATCTACTTTCATTATTCGACCAGGATTAATTGAAAGTTAAAGGAAATCTTTTACATCATGGAAGAATTTTTGAATAAGATACATTACTTTTTTTTTCTTAGTATTTCTAGATGCCCCTGAAGTGTCTTGCATACAATATTTAATGGAGCTTATGAATATTATTTGCAGACTCTTACATTATTGTTATAATGTAATGTGTAGATGAGCTACAGGAAGGACACAGTTTGAGATCATAGATGGACCAGTTTTGTTGCTATGGTTTGGGCTCACCCAATCTCACATCAAATTTGATTCCCAGTGTTGGAGGTGGGGCTTCAATGGAGTTGTTTCCATCTTGGGGGAGCATCCCTCTTGAATAGACTAATACCCTCCCGGGGCCAGGGCTGGTGGTGAATGAGTTCTCATAGAATTGGTTCCCAATACAATGGGGGAACTGATTGTTTAGAAGAGCTTGAAATCCCCCCCCCCAACCGCCTATCTGGCTTCCTTTTTGGTCAAGTGATCTCTGTATACACCAGCTCCCCTTCACCTTCCACCTCTAGTGGAAGCAGCCAGGGGCCCTCCCCAGATGCTCCATCTTGAACATTTCTAGACCCCAGAACCATAAACCAAATAAACCTTTTTTTGTATAAATTTCCCAGTCTCAGGTATACAAAATGGACTATGAAAACTATACCATATATTAGTGTATCTCTATGTTCAAATAATGGCAAAATCCTAAGTACTGACTTCCAACTATTGTCTTGTACACATCACTAACTTGGTTTTATCTGCCATTATCAGATAATGGTTAACAACCAAGGCCAAAAGCATGAAGTGGGGGGCACCTTCTGCTCTTTATAGAGGCAAATTGTCTGAAATTATTCTATTACAGCATACAGCTGCTTTCTGCTCAAGTGTATAAATGTGACCCATCTGCAAAAATTGGCCTTGGTCCTAATTCTTTTTTTTTTTTTAATGACAGTGCAGTTTCTTGAAACTCAAAAATACCAACTCTTCACCCAGGGAAATCAGTCTGCTCAGGCCATTTTTATCCTGACCACAGTAGTGAGATTCAGTAATAGGGGGTTTTTCTTTCATCTTTCACAAACTGTTAAGTCTTTACTCATGATAAAAAAAAAATGTAACTGACATCTTGTGAAAATCCAAAAGGAAAAAAAAAATGACTTGCAATTGTTAGGTGTATAAATCATTTTGTAAGATTTTGTAAAGTATTGATCGTTCACTTTATGGGTCCATTAATAGTTTCTTATAGTTGGAAGGGCTCTTATAGAATAGGCCAGTAAGGGAGCTGAGCCCCTCATGGGACAAGGACTTGCCCAGGTTTCCTACTTAGTGGCAGGAAATGGTTTCCATTGGATCTATTGCTTATTTTCCAATGCCTTATCTTCATTTCTTTGAAATCCAATGTACATAAATATTTTTCAATCTCTCCCCAAACCACTTAGACAATAACTCAAGTTTTCTAAGGGATCAAATATACATTTTTGGAACCACAAGGGAATATGCTTCTTGGTTGTGTTTTGACAAGGCTAATTCATGTCCGATTCCCTTGGGACAAAGTTTTCCAATATGCACTATTAGCGGAATAGTATTGCAGTGAGCATAAAAATAGCACCGAACAAGTATTTTGCTTGTATGCTTGCTTATTTGTTCTTTAAATTAAATAACATATGTAAAGTTTGGAGCTAAGAAGAGTATCTGGCCCATAGGAAACAATGCTTAGATTACTATTATTATTCAAGCCATGCTTTATCTGTAATCATTGTGCTTATGACTACGGATTGTTAATTATTTCTCATAATTGAAAATATTTCCAAACCTCACTCAGTATGCTAACTCTGTCTTTATTGTCCAATTCTAAATCACCTACCCTTTCCACTCTCGTTTTGTGTAAATTGAACTCAATCACGTTCTACTTGCCCTGTCCCTAGAGTAACATGAAATGCTATACTTGTAGCCAAGTGCCTTGGGAACGTGGCTTAGAAGACAAGTGGGGACTGAATCAGGTTGGTAACAGAGCAGTTGACAGGTGTCACAGTGGTGCCCACCAAGGAAACCTCTATAACTGTGGTCCAGGAAAGAAATAAAAGTTAAAAACTTGAGGGACTCAAGTCTGGTAGGGGGAGAATATACATTCAGTCACGAGGCAGCACTCCCTGTGTTCTGGGGATTGTGGGAGACAGCAGGTTGCCTGTCTCCACATTTTACACCTCTAAGTGCAAGGTGTGATCAAGAACACTCAGGGTTACTTTACACGTAAGAGGTGCCACCATTGTGATAGATTTGTCGCTTACTGTTTTAAATGTAGGACTTCTAAAAAACTTAGTTTGTAATACTTCACTGCTGGGGTGAATTTCAATAAAATACCATAACCAAAATTGCTTAAGTTTTGAAAAATTTCATCCAATTTGACAGTTACAACATATATGTAACATATATTATGTAATATTATACAGACACAATTTATAGACATGAACTAGAAAAAAGTGTTCCTCCATGATGGAAAAAAATTTATCCTCAATTTCAATTGCTCTTGTTTTATGTGTCCTCACAGTGTACAAATGTAGACAATTAATATGATTTAGTTTAGTTAACTTAAGAGAAACAACAGACAATTAAAATATGTGCTTTATTTAATTTTAAAAAATACTAATCTTAAAAGTCTGAAATAACTTATATGCATACATATGACCACTGTTATTTTTTAATGTAAAATTTCCTATCTACTACATCAGTGGAAGTAGCTACCTGTAACAGTCTGTGTTTTTAGCAGGACCAAGTCCCTCTGGAATCAGGCTATATTAAATAAAATATTCTTTTAAAAGCAGCGGGAACTGAAACGGGTACATGTTTTATAAAGGAGAAAGAAAATCGCATTGTTTATTCTTTTCGTCCTTTATAACCTGGCCTTGAAGTTCACCCCTCTGGCAATCCCTGTCCAAGTCCTTCATAAAGAAAAGAGACTTCAGAAAAGTCTCTAAAGCCAGAGCTATTCACTGCACAGAGCTGGTGGGCACAGGGGGTCTGGCTGCTCCTGGACCCCAGGCAGTAAGAAGCTGGCTTGGCCAGCGTGAGACCATCAGCAGCAATTTGCTGGTATCAGGCTTAATACCCAGCCACATGTTATACTTGCATTTTCTCATTAACTTTTACCACCAGCCCATCAGGAAAGTACACTTATATTACAGGGAGATTGAAATCTGGAGCAAGGTAAGCATTTAAGTGTAGTGGACCTGGAGTAGGCAGTCGACGAGACTGTGAACCAAGCATGGGCCTTCAGGCCTCTTCAATAAAACCACTCTTTAAAAAGCCCTTTATTGAAAGAAAAAAACAGCAACAAGGAGAAAACTCATCGTAACCTCCCACAATGTGGCTTTTTCTTACACCCACACATCTTTCTCTCCTAAGTCCACACACAACTTCAGTCCCACATCCCTTAGTACCCAGCAGTGTATTACCACACCCCATAGGACCCAATCCTCTATTAGTTTTCTTTAAATTCAATTATCGTGCTCTTAGGAGCATTAGGACTCAGAGCTAGTTGGGATTATAGATCAGTAAAGCTTCTAGGTGGATATGTCTGGCTCTGCCATAGTTCTCGCCATGCAAATGGGCACACCAGACAACGGTTTCATTTAAACCTCACGACAACTTGATGTATTCAAAAGCTTGAGATGGATTTCTCAGATACAATAAGTTGCCTGGTCTGTGTCTGGCCCAGGACTGTGCTTTCCCCTCAACCACACGTTTCATCGTAATTACTCCACATTCACACATAACCATATTTTTCCATATGTTATGCATACTGCCTTGGCCAAAAATAAGGGTGTACATTATACACAGGTATAATACTAATTCTGTATCTATTTCTATATCTATACATGTTTTTATGCTATTTATGTTTATACATTAAAAGTGTAACTCTGGGTTAAGATATAATGCAACATGTCCTAAAGTACCTAAAAATAAACAAATAAAAATTTGAATTAAAAAGAATGATTTTTTTTTTGAAAGTTTGGCCTAAAGTGTATGTGCTTTATAAACAGGAGCACATTATACATGGAAAAATATGGTGTATTTCAGAAAAAAATGAAAAATACAAATACAGTTGGACAGGATGGTGGGCGAAGCTGGTGTTGGATAAACCTGGATTCACCTCCCCCAGGGCACCCACGTTCGACCCCAGTGAGATCAAAATCGTGTACCTGAGGTGTACTGGGGGCAAGGTTGGTGCCACGTCTGCCCTGGCCCCAGAGGCATCATCAAGGAAACAAGTGGCTGGAAGGATCTGAGGATTACAGTGAAACAGACTATTTAGAACACACAGGCCAGAGTGGAGTGGTACCTTCTGTCCCTGCCCGAATCATCAGAGCCTCCAAAGAGCCACCAAGAGACACAAAGAAACAGAAAACATTAAACACAATGGAAATCGCACTTTTGATGAGACCGTGAACATTACCACACAGATGTGGTACTGATCTTTAGCCAGAGAACTCTCTGGAACCATTAAAGAGATCCTGTGGACGGTCCAGTCTGTGGACTGCTATGCTGGTGCTGCCACCCTCACGACACCAGAGATGACATCAACAGTGGTGCACTGTGCATGCCCAGCTGCTTAAAAAGCACAGAGGAAAATATTTCAGTAAAGGATCACTAGACAAAATAAGTAAATAACAGGATGACACCTGTGGCTCAAGGAGTAGGGCGCTGGCCCCATATACCAGAGGTGGCAGGTTCAAACCCAGCCCCAGCCTAAATAAATAAATAAATAAGAAAATATGATTTACCACTTGATGATTGAACTGCCAAAGATGAACTTCTACACTACAAATTCAAACTCATTCCTCTAAAATATCACTTCAGGTTCAAAAATCATTAGGACCCCCCCCCCCCAGTTTTATATACATGTTTTCTGTTAATAGGTCAATCTGTCTGCCTTACGTGGTCATGAAATCAGATGTTCTGACTTCTCAGCGGTTGGTCTTGATAAAATCATTCCCTAATTCATTTGTTACATTACCAATTCAGACTGTCATACTTTCATTCTGCTCAAGAGAGCACCCTAAATTAATACATCATTATCATTACATATTTACCTCATAATAGAAGCACAAAATATAAGGAGAAAAACGTTAAACATCCCACCTCACTTGTGTATTTTGAATGTAAAATGGATTAGTTATTGGGGAACTGAAATTCATTTTTTTTCCAGTAAATTGTTCTCACTCTATCATTAGGTTTTGCTTTAATTTGAATTTAGAATAAGCCCATTTGGAGAATATAATTACTATTATTCCCATAAAAACTTGCAATTTTCAGCTAATTGGAAAATTAAAATAAATTGGATCAGTCTTCAGGAGCTGTTGCTACAAATTATAATGGCTTACCATACAAAAGATTAATATCCTAGTGTGTGAAATAATAAATTTTCAGAAAAGAGTAAATAAATATATATATAATACTGTTGAAAATTTACCTGTGATTGGGTGGCGCCTGTGGCTCAAAGGAGTAGGGTGCTGGCCCCATATGCTGGAGGTGGCAGGTTCAAACCCAGACCCAGCCAAAAAAAAAAAAAAACTGCAAAAAAAAAAGAAAGAAAGAAAATTTACCTGTGATTAAGAAATGTTTAAAAACAAAAACAAAAAGACACTTTATGTCTTACTTTGTCAAAATCACAGGTCACCATGAAAATTATATATATAGGTGTATATATATACATGCATAGATAGAGTCCTGCCAGAATCTGAGTATTAATGTTAAATTACTTATTATTCAAGGAGTTAGAGAAAAGTAATTCAACTTAATTTTTACTTTCTATCTTCTTCTATAATCTGTCCAAATTTTGTATATTTTGAATTTTTGTATGAATCCATAAACAATATATTATGAAAGTAGGAAGTTGTGTATTTTGTTATATCGCAATTTTTGTCAGAGAAAAATATCTTGGGCCATTTGGATGATTTTTCTCCAAACAATAGGTCACAGGCAGTTTAATTCGCCCCTTCTAATGTAAAAGTACACTGTATACTTGTTACTATAGCACGTAGGATCTGTGCTTAAGCTGTCCACCCATGCTGTCACATAATTGACTAGGCTGTGACCGAGGCAGGTAGATGTAAGGAAGCTTTCGAGGGCACCTGATATCAGATATTTAAGAGCTGCTATTTGCTGGTCGCTGGGGGCCCTGCAGAAGGGCCCTATTGCACACTATACTCCTGACATGCCTCAAGTATCCAATAGATCGTGTACATGGACAGTTCTTAGCAGGCTGCTTCTGGGTCACTGAGAGATAAGGCTGTGTCCACACTTAATCACAATGATCTGATCTTCCTTTGCACTATTATTTCTTTTCAGACTGCTAGACAAGATGCCTTCTGCATCCTGTGATACACTCCCAGATGACATAGAAGATACCGTGTCACAGAAAGATTCAAAGCCATAAGATACGCATTTTTCGAGAAAGCATGTTGTTCCAAGGACATGAAGATGAAATACCCAAAAATATTTGCAAGAGGAAAACAGTCTCCCCAGGGATAGCACGTAGGATCTGTGCTTAAGCTGTCCACCCATGCTGTCACATAATTGACTAGGCTTTGACCGAGGCAGGTAGATGTAAGGAGGCTTTCCTGGGCATACAGAAAATTTGGATATGAACATGGGTTGCTCTCATAATGATTCAGATGGAGAATAAGTGGCTGGACAGCTAGCTGCTTAAGGCTACACAATTACAGAAAATGCATCCGATGCAGATTTATGTATGGCTCCTGAACAGGTGCACTGTAAAACCCCAGCAGAAGCCAATTTAGAAATTCTATTAAAAAAGCTCAAGAGGAGAACCATAAAGTAGTGCTGGCTGGATGTGTTTGTTCCTCAAGCCCAGCCTCGTCAGGGCAACCTCAAAGGACTGAGTATCACTGGGGTTCAACAGATCGATCGTGCGGTAGAAGTTGTGGAGGAAACAATTAAAGGTCACTCTGTGAGACTGCTGGGTCAGAGAAAGGACAATGGAAAGGGGTTGGGGGGTTGAGGGGAACACGACTGGATTTGCCCAAGATTAGGAAGAATCCACTGATAGAAATAATTTCCATTATACTGGGTGTCTCAACGCTTGGACCTACTGCAAAAGTAAGCATGCCAGAAGAAATTTGGCCAGTTATCCAATGGATGATTTAGTAGATAGAGCCAAACAATCTTTCAAGATGTCCCACAAATGGAATCTTATTGAAGATTCCAATATGGCACCTTGGCCTATTGAATATTTTAAGCTGAAGGAATGTGAGAACTGGCAGGTGCAGGATGGACTCTCTGAGCTTCCCTTGAAGCAGATCATAAGATCATCAAGGGAGAGGCCTCTCCTGTCCCTGGAGGAAAGGAGCTGCCTCATCTCCAGACACAGAAGGACACCAGTGAACCAAGTGATCCAAACAAAAGCCCTTGCCAAGCTCCCCTCGGTTTTCTACCTGTAACTCATACTCTTTTGCCCTATCGCACTTTCCCATGATGCTCCACTCTTTATCAAACCTACTCTAAAGACCCTCTTGTTTAACCGTTTCTATCTTCCTTTCCTCATGAAGACTCCTATGTCACACATGCTTCTATTAAGAATGTGTTTGCCTTTTCTTTTTAATCTGCCTCTTGTTGGTCTGATTTATAGGGCACAGTGGGAGCATGTAGAATAGTAAGGGGAAAAGATGGTTTTCCTCCCTACAAGCCCTTTCAGTCTTGGCTTCTTTGATTTAGAATAACGTATTTGAGCTTCATCCGTGCTATTGCATGTCTATCCTTTTTTATGGCTGAGTAGTTTTTCATTATATAAATGTATCACAATGTCTTCTTCTTTTGAAGAATCCTAGGTTACTTCCAGATTGGGTGATTATGAATAAAGCCACTATAAACATTTCCATGAAGACTTTTTGAAAACAAACAAACAAACAACTTAGGTCCTGACTTAAGGACTTGAATTGGCAAGCTACACACACACACACTGTTGGGTAATTTCACCGAGGTGTGAACACCCCAGAGTGTAGTTATACAAAACTTACAAGGTATACCCTATGGCTCACCTAGGCTATATGAGATAGCCTGTTGCTCCCAGAAACAAATCTAAATAGTACAGAGTTTATGTATCTAAACATATCTAAACACAAAAAAATGTACAGTAAAAATTATAAAATTACACTCGTATGGGACTACTGTCATATCTGCCGTCCATCTTTGACTGAGACGTCATTTTGTGGCACACAACTGTACTTGTTCCTCAGTTCTCTACTCGCCACCCCCATTGTTACCCCCTTAGTTCGGCCATTTCTAATCTGGGTTACTTCACTGTTGCAGGCACTCCATGAAATCCTGCTGATGAAAACAACTAGATAAAGCAACTGTTCTCTGCCCTGAAAGTTTAATAGAATTCCTATAATATAGGAATTTTCCACCTTGTCTGTGACTCTTTCCTTCTAAAACTGGTTTCTCAGGTCAAGATGGGTGAGACCATAGCCACATTTGTACTTAGTACAGCCCTGCTCCTCTGCGTGAGAAAGAAGGGCATCGGCTGATTCCTCACCTCCCTTGGAGCCAAACCCTCAGTCTCAAGAGTTCAGATGTATGGCTCAGCGTCTGTGGCTCAATCGGCTAGGGCGCCAGCCACGTACACCTAAGGTGGCGGGTTCGAATCCCCAGCCCGGGCCCGCCAAACAACAATGACGGCTGCAACCAAAAAATGGCCAGGCATTGTGGTGGGCGCCTGTAGTCCCAGCTACTTGGGAGGCAGAGACAGGAGACTCACTTGAGCCCAGGAGTTGGGGGTTGCTGTGAGCTGTGATGCCACAGCACTCTACCCAGGGAGATAGCTTGAGGCTCTGTCTCAAAAAAAAAAAAAAAAAGAGTTCACATTTAGGACATAGTGATTTTACTTAATGTGGGTGAGAATTTGGACTATGACAATTATTTTTCACCATGTGGAAAGACAATAAATTAGTTTGCAGAAAATGTAATACTAAAGCCCAAGTATCAGAATGGAGCTTATGGGCCTCAGGTGGGACTACCGGGGGGAATGGGCCTCCCCACCCCGTCCCAATGATTCATGGGGCCCAGATGCACTTCCAGCCTCTGTTGTTCATGGTGTACAATTATGTCATTCCAATATATTTTTCTTTTGTTCACCCAAGTTTGAGTGAGAGTGTTTCCCTTTTTGATTACTTAGATGGCATTGGTCATTAGCCAAGGAGTCCGCGATCAGTTGGAGAATACGAAACTTTGGAGTAAGATAAATATCTAAATTAATAAATCATAATTTTTTGTGCTAACTGCCATAAGAAAAATATCAGTAAGGTATAAAGGAGATTATCTTACACATAAAAGTAAGGTATTAGGAAAAGAAAATTCCAAAACAATATTAACGTTGCTTCCATTAACAAACACAAAAAAGGCCGAGTGTGGTGGCTCATGCCTATAATCCTAGCATGCTGGGAGGCAGAGCCCAGTGGATTACCTGAGCTCACAAGTATGAGACCCCTGAGCAAGTATGAGACCCCATCTCTAATAAATAGCCAGGTGTTGTGGTAGGTGCCTGTAGTCTCAGCGACTCTGGAGACTGAGACAGGAGAATCGCTTGAGCCCAAGAGTATGAGGTTGCTATGACGCCATAACACTCTATCAGGGGTGACAAAGTGACGCTCTTGTCTCAAGATAAATAAATAAATAACAAAGAACAACAACAAAAAAATAAACTTAGCGGCTTTAACTGAAGGAAGAAAGAATTGCATTCAAGTGCAGTGCCTCATGTAGCCCTAGAAATCATATCTCAGGGGTTTCTCATGCAGACAGGATACCACATTTAAGTTGACCTTTTGGGTCTGAATTCCATGAATGCACTCTCACGCCAGGAACTGAATTTCTAAGCCTGTGGAACAGTAGGGAAGGTAGCTTTGCCTATTAACTTGGCACAAGGTTTAAAAACATTTTCCTGTCTCCCTTCATCTTTTGACCAGTTGATTTTACTGTGTAGGAAGTGGTCAGATTCTCTATCTTCTTCCACCTAGCGTAAGCCTGCATCTTAATTTTATCGCCCTTTTCTTTACTTATTTATTTAAACTTTTCCTTTGTGTGTCATGCCAAAATGTAATTAATTTCAAACTTGAAATGTTTCCTATATTTTCATGTTCCTATGATCTAATACCTATTCTGACACATAATATGTGCTCGGTAAATGTTTTTGAATGCATAGACACAAACCAAATGAACATTATATGCCAGGGGTCAGCAAAATAGGGCTCAGAGGTCAAAGAAGCAAGTTCAAGGTCATTGTGGACAACATTTTATCACGTTTTTGGTGAATGTCAATTTTCCGCTTCATAAACAGCGTTCAAATTTTAAACGAGTAACTATTTAGTATCGACATAGTTTAATGTAAATAAATATCCTATATCTCTAGATCTTTACTAGTCTTTACCAAGAACATTTGAAATACCTAAGAAATTTTCTTTTAATACATGTCTTCTCAAAAAATATTCACATATTATCATAAGAATACAGGACTACTATTTTTAGCTAGCACTCGGTATTTTACTACAGGCTGTCGCGTCTCTTGGGGTCTTGTTAGTAAAGGCAGGAACACCTGCAAAGAAGTTCAAAGTGAGAAAAGGGAAAAATTAAATTGCCATTCGCTATGGAAGTTTGAACTGCATACCAAATAAAAGCAAATCAAATGTAAGGTACTACTACAATATTCAGTAGGAGAATTCTGGAACCTAAAATATTTCTGGTTCATTTATGAATATATGTATTTTTTAAAAAAATTATTAATACCATAATATTTTTGGATAGTTTAAGGCAAAGGATTGAAACTGTCCCCTCCAGAGCCTGAGGGTTCCTCAGGGGAGCTCTTGGGTCTGATGGGTTACAAGCGAGAGGCTCATGTGACAGCTTCTCCAGCCCTTTCTCAGG
>CAUYQV010190962.1:0-10637 GCA_963574575.1 Galagoides demidoff | reverse complement strand
ATGGCCTACAGACACATGAAAAAATGTTCATCATCTTTAATCATCAGAGAAATGCAAATCAAAACCACTTTGAGATATCATCTAACTCCCATAAGACTGGCTTACATAACAAAATCCCACAACTACAGATGTTGGCATGGCTGTGTAGAAAAGGGAACATTTCTGCACTGCTGGTGGGAGTGCAAGCTAATACATCCCTTTTGGAAAGAAATATGGAGACTACTCAGGTATTTAAAAGTAGACCTGCCATTTGATCCTTCAATTCCTCTACTAGGTGTATACCCAAAAGATCAAAAATCATTTTATAACAAAGATACTTGCACCAGATTGTTCACTGAAGCTCAATTCATAATAGCCAAGTCATGGAAGAAGCCCAAGTGCCCATCGACTCATGAATGGATTAATAAATTGTGATATAAATACACACACACACACACACACACACACACACACACACACATACACATACCATGGAATATTATGTAGCCTTTAAAAAGATGGAGACTTCACCTCTTTTATGTTTACTTGGATGGAGCTGAAACATATCCTACTTAGTAAAGTATTTCAAGATTGGAAGAAAAAATATCCAATGTACTCAGTATTATTATGAAACCAATCTACAATCACACTTTGGATGATCACAACTATGGCCCAAGATGAAGGAGGAGGAAGGGGGGATGGGAAAGGAGAGGGGAAGTCAGATCTAGGTCAGATGAAGGAGGGTGAATGGTGGGATCACACCTATGGTGCATAATGCAAGTGTACATATCGAATCTGTTAGTATAGAATATAAATGTCTTAACATAAAAATTCAGTAAACAAGCTGAGGTATATATTAACCAGTATGACGTAACCATTCCTAATTCTATATGAAATCAGCACATTGTACCCCATACATGCATTAATGTATACATGATCTATGTGTTTATGATTTAATAAAAAAAGAAAAAAAATAATCAGTGCCATTTCATTGGCTCCATATGTCCAAAGTCCAAACTTTGAAGAAAAGCATCCAGGGCTGCAGAACAGGGATTAAAACAGGGCTCTAAGGGCAGCTGGAAGAGGGGCTGTTCAGGTTTTCAGGGTACCTTTTTGCTTCCTGTTGTCAGTGAGTGATTTTGGAGTGTTTCAAACATTAAACAAAAGAAAAACTTTAAACTAGGATTTTTGTATGCATATACTGTATTTTTGGTTGAGAATATGCCTCAAATTCTCATAATCCCCTCACTATCTGCTGTGTTTGAATGTCTGTGTTCTTTCAAAATTCATATGTTGAAATACTATGATCCAAGATAACACCATTAGGAGGTGGAACCTTTGGAAGGTTTTGGGGGTCATACTCTCATAAATGAGATTGGTGACCTTATGAAAGAAACCCTAGAAAGACCCTCGCACCTTCAAGAATGTGAGGACACAGTGGGGAGATTGCATCAATGTGGACCCTAACCAGACACTGATCTACTAGTGCCTTGATCTTGGACTTCCCAGCCTCCAGAACTATAATAAGTAAATTTCTTTTGATTATAAGGCACCCAATCTATGGGATTTTATTACAGAAGCCTCAATGGACAAAGTCAGTGTCTAAAAATTTTCTAAACTATGAGCAAAAGAATTGCCTGAATGCAATGTCTGCCATAGAATAATCAATCACTCAATATCTACTAGGAAAATAAAATTGTGACTCAGTTCAAATGTCACCGCCAGGAAGACATCCACAGAACTCCTAGAATGAGGTAAGTGCTCTTTCTATACAATTCCAAAACATTCTTGCCTTGGTTCTGATGATAAAAATATGTGTGTGTGTGTGTGTGTCTCTCCACTACTCAATCAGGACTTAGAATATGAACTACATCTTAACACATTTTTATCCTTAAAATCATCTAATTTTAAATGTTAAGATGGCATTCAACTATTTTCCCTTGAAGTCTCTTAGTCATCATCTCTTTCTTCCTCACAAATATCTACTCACTTTACCTATTTTCCTGGTATACATTTCAAAGAAAAAAAATTATAGGTTGAAGTAGGACACATCACTTTCATGGTTTGAGGGCACACATAACTTTTGCATTAGAAATCACTTGAAATATGCTATATTTTACATATCAGAAGATCTAACACAACAAATCTCTAAACAATCCATCGGTAATGAGCTTGTAAACTCATCTCTAAAAAACAAGTAGTTGGCAGGGAGAAGAGTCCCCTGAATATTATAAACAATTTTGAAAGAGAAATCCTGCTGATAATGTATCACTAATTGGTATTGACCTCTAGCAAAAGCATGACTGAAGTTCCTGTTGTTAGCAGTCCATTAGTGATGGATGTATAAAATGATTTTGCCTCTTAGTGTTTAAATTGTCATCAGGTCTTAGGGCATTGACTGACCTATAAAAAATCATATGGCTTCATATTTATTAATTTCCTGTGAAATTTTATAGTAGACAGGCATGTTCTAAGACATTCTTTTTCCTTTTTTATTGGTAATGGTGATGTGATATAAATAAAAGGACTAACTGATGAGATTCTGAGTCAAGGAACAGAAACAAGGAAAGAGAATTTCAAATTTTTATTGAAATAAGTGAACATGACAGAACAGAAACAATATGGTCTGGAGTGTAAGCTGAATAATGGCAGGAACACAGCATGCCTGGCACTGATTTTACTCTAAAGGTAAAAAGTTATCCTGGTAATTTTTCACAGATGGTGGCAAACAAACAACATGAGACTCCTGGGTCAAAAACCAAGTACCTTATTACTCACATCTCAGGAAATAGCTTGAACATCATGTTTTTATTGGATTGCCCTCCAAATCCTACAGGGATAACATGAAGCAGCCAAACAGTTGTTGCACACACAGTAGGTCTGCAGTGCACTAAAGGCATGCTGAGCTTGGTAACCTACTGGTGTATAGCAAACATGAAGCAAGCCTGTTTTGTGTTCCAGAGGAAGAGATTAACTCATCTTCACTTGATTTTAGCCAAAAGGCTGAGAAGCGATAGATTAATTCATCTTCAAGGTGGCTTGCTACAATCACAACACTGGAAACAGCTCAAGTTAAGAGAGGCCCCAGAAGTCTTAGTATCCTCAGAAAGACCCATAGAAGTGCAAGGAACTCATTGAGGAGCATTTCCCAACAGAATTTTTATTCCCTTTATTGATGATTCAAAGATTCTAAACACCTAGAATAGAATTGGGCATACAGTAGATATTCAATACCCATTTGCTGAATAAATTAATGGAGTTTCCAGGTTAACATTTTCTAACTTAATTCACATTGCATCATCTGGACATTTTATGTTATTAAAGAATACTCTAAAAATAACTAAGGAAGGACAGAATTATGCTCTATAATCTTTTCTCTTTCTCTCTCTCCCTCTTGTCTTTCCACATGCAACTGTAATTGTTATAACAATGATTATCAGGGTTTCTAAATGATAGAATATAGCACAGAGCAAATTTGAAGGATAAGATCCCTTAACATATTATTAATATTATAAAGAATATGTACAATTACTTTTAGGTTTCCCAGAAAACTAGATTTTTTTCCTGGAGTGTTTTTATTCTAAATCCAAATATTTGTTTGAATTTTTAAAGCCCATCACTCTGTTCTATGCTATATATATGACCCCAATATAAATTTTGGGTGACGTTTTTATCAAAACCACTTCTCTTATTAAACACCATGATTCTTGCAAAATGATAATTTCATAGGCACATATAACTATCACACTGTATGCGAAAGTAATATTTAAAACACCTAAAGAAGAAAAACTTTCCTTGTGAAGAATCTGAAACCTAAAGGATTTCCTAAAGAATGCCTAATGAAGTGGGCGGTACCTCTGGCTCAAAGGAGTAGGGCACTGGCCCCATATGCAGGACGTGGCGGGTTCAAACCCAGCCCCAGACAAAAACTGAAAAAAAAAAAAATGGAGTGCCTAATAAAGTATTTTTCTTCCTGTGAAGCAATGTATTTTTCCTCTGAATCTCCTTATAACTTAGAGATATTTCCCTCTGCACCAATTTGCCTAAAGAGAGAACCAGTACAAACATTTCAGAATGACACTGGCAGCTCCAAACAGTGGTATTAGCTGTAGCTGCTAAAATATCTGTAAGGCATATCTGTATATATAGATTTATAATCTCTTTCTCTCTCTCTCTCTACCCCCCCCATACATGCCTGCATATTCTCAGTTACTATAAAATGCATAGAAACAGTCTCAGAGGGTCTATGATTGCCTTTTACCTATGCTACTATCATGACCTATGAGCTATTTGCTACAAGAAATATTTTTTTCCAAAGCCAAATGTAACCTCAGGCTTGGACCGTAAAAAGGAGAGAAAAGGGTATAAAGAGATTTCTTTCCCTTTTACGTTTTAGGAACTTATGTTCCTTTACAGAGAAGAGAGGGAAAAAAATGAGCAGGATAATGACTATATTGTATTTTATAAAAGGAGGATTCAACCTTTTCTGTCTTTAAAGAGCATTGCTTCTCAAAAAAATTTCCATGTTTCTCTTATCATCTGGAGCAAACTAACATTTCAAAGCTTGGTTCTCACTATTCTCTACTAACCAGTCTCTCTGACCTCCCTCTCATACGTACAGTATTAAATGACCATAAATTCAATGTTTAAGCAACTTACATGAACACAATTTTCATCTCTGACACCTGACAGGGGCCAATTCACTCACTAAAGGATCACTTGGATTTTAGAATTGGATAAAGGAAAGAAGTGAGAAACAGAATTAATTTAAGGCAGATCTTGCCCTGGTTTCCAGACACCTGGCCTTTGATTAAGGATTCAGTAAGGATAACACGAGATATATTTTGAGTATACGAATAATCTTAGGAGTGTTAAGGGACTATTATTATGCCCAGATAGCAATGACATTTAATTACTTTCCTTCAACAAGAGTTACCCCTTCGTTTTCAGTAAGTCCTTTGAATTAAGAAAGACTGGAAGACGTGGTAGATAGCTCTGAGTAAAATACTCTTCAGAGGAGGGTGAACGCCGACAATTCAGGGCTCTCCCAGGACAATCCAGGGATATTGGGGAAAGGTAAACGAGGATGTGGTGAGCCACTGTTATGGTCCAGGGCATGCAGTCTATTACTACAGGAATGCCTTTCCATTATTTATACTAAAATAAAGATATTGGCATAAGTACTCAAAACTGTCAATGATAGCAGTGTGACCACATAAGTTTGGAAACCTACTAGTACATAGAAGGTGAAAGTGCGTAAAAGACAAACTTAGATAATAAAAATTGCTCCTATTGGTAATGTTTTATTTTTATGTTTACCATATGCTAAGACCCTTTCTAAGTGCTATTAGAGGTCTTTCCAGTTATTAATCAATTGAGTCCTCATACCCGCATGATCATGGTTTAAATAGAACTATACCAATTTTATAAACAAAACTGAGGTCCAGAGAGGTGAAGTAATTTACCTAAATGTTACAGCTGGTAGTAGAGCCTGCCGATTTGACCACAGACAGTGTCCATCCATAGCTGAAGCTGTTACTCTTGACACTGTATTGTCTCCCTTAGTTCTGGAATGTTTAAAAACTCATTCTTCTTCTTTATTGTATCCCATGAATAGGACCCAAACTCTAGAATTAGGCAAGGATGATCTAGCCGCCTTATTAAGAAAACAGAGCATGGTGCCTACTTCGTGGAAGTAGTTACAGCAGCACAAGCATTAAGCACTGCTATTTTATCAGACTGCTAGTGGCCAGGAGTTATCAGTTCTAATGACACAGGCTTTGGAGTCAGATACACCAGTGGGCTCATTACTACCTGAGGTCAGCTACTTAATCCATTCCTTTCTGGAATCTGCCAGGGTCATTGTGAAGTAGTGGTTATAAACATGAACTCTGGAGCCAAAGCATTTAGTTTATACCCCGGGTCTGTCATTTACATGCTGTGTGACCTTGAACAAAGTATATACTCTTTGTATGCCTCAGTTGCCTCATATATAAAATGGTTTTAATAATAACACTACATAGTGCTGTTCTGAGGATTAAATAAATTAACACTTATTAAGCATTAAAAATGCTTGGCATGTGGTAATTACTATGTAAGTGGTTGTTAAATAAAAATTTTAAAAATCAATAAATCATTTATGTTATTTGTAGTCACATAAATCACTTATATAAGGCAGGAGAGTGCCTGACACAGAGCAATCAGTATGTGTTAACTATTTATGGTACTGACTGGCCCCATATGGTAGGGGTTTTACAATTAGCATGCCTTATTCTGTAATGTATAGTATTCTGGAGTTTAAATCCTTTTGGGTGGGTCCTCATGTTTGTTTTGGGTACCTAAAAGAGGTGTACATTGAGCATCTGACAAGCAACTGGCAGATGTATCAGGAATTATGCTATGTTATCACTACAGACGAGGGACCAATTGTGCACTGTGTCTTAGAAGGATATTCTAATCTTGATTTTGTAGAGGAGGATATTGAGGCTCAGACGCTTCTCTGGCAAGGGCACAGACCTGGCAAATGAGACTCCTGTTCCATCTCTGCCCGGCTTCACTGTGACGCCCTTGCCATTTCCTTGTCTCTGCTGTTTCTTCTCAGGTGTCAAAATACTGACTTTGTCACTCTCAGTTTTGTTCTTTCTTTGCTATTGGGTGTAGCAACTCCCACCGATATTTCTTTCTTTTCTTTTCTTTCTTTTTTTCTGTAGAGACAGAGTCTTACTTTATCACCCTCAGTAGAGTGCCACAGCGTCACAGCTCACAGCAACCTCCAACTCCTGGACTTAGGCGACTCTCTTGGCTCAGCCTCCTGAGTATCTGGGACTACAGGCACCTGCCACAACGCCCGGCTATTTTTTTGTTCCAGTTTGGCTGGGCCTGGGTTTGAATCCGCCACCCTCAGTATATGGGGCCGGCGCCCTACCCACTGAGCCACAGGTGCCACCCCTCACCTGTATTTTAAAATTACAGGGTTTACAGGACACTTTTCTTTTGACATGCTCCCTTGAAAATAAACAGATTTCTATTTATCCACCCATTCATTCTTTTCTTTATTTGCCCGTATATATCACCATTCACCTTGTGGCCAGATCACCAAGATCTGAAGACACAGTCCATGTTCATTATTCATAAACTTTAACTTTATGTGTAAGCCCACATCAATACTCATTTGTTGATGCTGTAGACTGGTAAAAATACGGCGCTTCATGTGCGTGTTCCCAGC
This sequence comes from Galagoides demidoff, assembly GCA_963574575.1. Lineage (NCBI taxonomy): Eukaryota > Metazoa > Chordata > Mammalia > Primates > Galagidae > Galagoides > Galagoides demidoff. The sequence continues at coordinate 3,433 of CAUYQV010190962.1, read as the reverse complement.
TGAGACTGAACAAGGTGACTTTGCCTTTTGTTTGAGTCCTTCTCCTATAAACACGTGTCCTTTATGGGCATGTGAGCTGCGGCAGTTTTTATGCTTCCTGCTGGTGAATTCACTGTTTACAATGGTCCCTAAGGCTAGAAGTGCTGACTCGTGGTCTTAAGTACAAGAAGGCTGTGATAGGCCTTACAGAGAAAATAGTAGTAAGATATGCTTTTTTCAGGTATAAAGTCCAATGCTGTTGGTCACAACTTTAATGTTAATCAATCAATCCACAATATATGTTAGATAAAGTGTCTTTATGCAGAGGCAAGTGAGATTATGTCCTGATTGGTAATTGAAAGGGTGGGGAACAGAGGCTCGCAGATACCTGTCTATTTCCCCTGGGAGCAATGGCTCAGCGGTCACTAAGTCAGTGTTCCCTGTGACCATATAGAACATAATTACCATGACTAATGAGAATTGATTGTACTTTTTCTCTGTCTTGGGACATTTTTCCAATAATTGATGAACAAAGTTCATGAATAGAAAGCTGACAAAAATGATGTTCAAATGTTTAAAATATATAAGAAAGAGTTCAATTTTACTAGTAACCAAAGAAATAAAAATCATAGCAAAGTATAATTTTTCCCATCTAGTAAACAATGCAAAATTATAATAATCATCAATTGTGGCAAGAACACAAAGAAATAGCTAGTTTTCTACCTTCTTGGTTGGTATATTAATTATTATAACATATTCAGAAAACAATTTCTTTTTTTTTTGGCCGGGGCTGGGTATGAACCTGCCACCTCTGGTGTATGGGGTTGGCGCCCTACTTCTTTGAGCCACAGGCACCACCCAGCAATTTCTTAATGTATACCAAGAACCTTAGAAAATCTTTTTTGAATAATTAGTTCTAAATCTTGGAATCCATATTAAGGTATAATTAGAAATTTACAAAGTAACGTATGTCAAAACAAGTTCATCACTAAGTTGTATGTACTTATGAAAAACTGAAAATCCACCTAAATGCTTAAAATTATAGAAATAGCTGAGTAAAATGACTCTCTCTGTATTACATACATGGTATAGAGGAAATTTTTATAGCCAACAAAAATAAGATTTTACAGATGTTTTAACAATATTAGAAAATGCCTGATAACAGTGTTCAGTGGGAGAAAAAGCATACTAGAAATTATATTTAAGAATATATAGCAAACATATACTAATACATTTTTAAAATACTAGGACAATACATCCCACTGTGAGGTTGGTTGTCTTGGGGGGATGTTTGTTTTGAACTTTCCAACTTTTATAAAATGAACATCACCAAAAGCAGGTTTACAGAGACTACAAATTCTCCATTTTGTACTCTAAGAAACACTTCTACTATTATAGCTTTCTGATTTTAAGAGAATAAAATTGTTTAATGCTTTCATAAAATGGCATTACTATAAATGAGTCATCTTGTACCTTTGCACTTAGGACCATGTGTTTTCCATTTTCAAAATTCCATTAAGCATCAGCACTCATACTTATTCACAGAAATCCATAAAGATGTTTAAGAGCAGAAACTACTCAATAATAGTTATGAATGTATCATTTCCTTCCTGTCTCGTTCATAGCCAGCTGTGAGCACTAATCCCACCTCATTCTGAGCCAATGACAATGAGCCTGAAGATACATTAGTAGTTCTATCTCCATTAGTGAAGCCAGGTATACAATTCTGTTTCTCCATCTCAGCGCATGCTTACCACTGGGTAGGAGTGTTCCTACCAAATCTCTCTCTATAAAGACCCATTTTGGCATCATGATGAGCCCCTGCTATCCCAGCTACTCGGGAGCCTGAGGCAGCAGGATCAGGTGAGCCCAAGAGTTTGAGGTTGTTGTGATCTATGATGCCGCAGCACTCAACCCAGGGCACAGAGTGAGACTGTTAAAAAAACAAAAAGAAAAGAAAAGAAAGGGGCAGAGCCTGTGGCTCAAAGGAGTAGGGCACTGGAGGTGGTAGGTTCAAACCCAGCCCCGGCCAAAGAAGAAAGAAAGAAAAGAAAAAATCCCGTTTGATGTAGTCTCATTCTTGCTTCTAGATTCATATTCCATTTCCTTGTTAGAACTCAAGCTTTCCTAGTGGCAGCCCTAACTTTCCTCCTATTCAAGACTTAGGCCCTTTTTTCAATTTAATATATTTATTTTCTAGTTTATTTATTTATTGACTTATTTCTTTATTTATTTTTGAGTCTCACTCTGTTGCCTAGGCTAGAGTGCCAAGGCATCAGCCTAGGTCACAGCAACCTCAAACTCCTGGGCTTAAGTGAGCCTCCCGCCTCAGCCTCCCAAGTAGCTGTGACTATGACATCTAGCCAATTTTTCTATTTTTAGTAGAAATGGGGGTCTCCTTCCTGTTCAGGTTGGTCATCATTCCTGAGCTCAAGGAATCCTTCCCTGTTGGCCTCCCAGAGTGCTAGGATTACAGGTGTGAGCCACCATACCTGGCCTAAATTTGAAGCTCTTACATTATTTCCTGCTAAGCCTTGTTGAATCTATTTAGAATCAAAGTTCTATGACTTGCCTATTGCTGTGGTCTGGCAATATTTTCTGCCATACTTTCCACTAATACGTTATAAATTTTATTTAAAAATCTAACAAAACAAGCAAACCCTATCCTGGACTAGAACTGATTATGACAGGATACTTATGGTGCTGTGAGTAGGGCTGCTGGTTGTCTTCCATAGTGATCAACCCTGCTCTCCAGTGACTACCTCTAGTCTTAAGCCATCAGTCATAAATCAAATCTACATGCTACAGCATTAGTAAAAATTGGAATAATGTTTAGCTAATGAACACATTAATACTTAATACTCTATTAAAAAAATTATAAAAGTATAGCAGTATTAGTATGATGGAATTTTGTAGTGGGTAAAAAGAAATCCATATTTTTTTGCTAAAATTAAGTTTTCCTAGAATTAAAATACAACTTATATATACAAGTATCACATATGTATGTTTTCAAAGTTATATACTTGGTTATGGTAAGTATGTGAGTTGATTTGCTAATTTGGTTCTAATGAAGCCAAGGTCATACATGGTCATAGTGATGACCAGTCCTGTCTTGCATAGTGATGTTGGTTTTTATGAAAATCATATAAGAGAGAATGGATTAGAATAACACAAATATATTGATATTACTGGAAAACATCTTAAGACACATTTATTGTCTATGGAATTAGAGCGGTTATTTCCAGGCTCGACACCCGTAACACAGTGGTTAGGGGACCAGCCATATGCACCGAGGCTGGCAGGTTTGAACCCAGCCTGGGCCACCTAAACAACAAAGACAACTGCAACAAAAAATAGCCAGGTGTTGTGGTGGGCACCTGTAGTCCCAGCTACTTGGAAGGCTGAGGCAAGTGAATTGCATAAGCCCAAGAGTTTGAGGTTGCTGTGATCTGTG
>CAUYQV010190958.1:0-10630 GCA_963574575.1 Galagoides demidoff | reverse complement strand
AAAAAAAAGAAGGTAATTAACCTATTTACATATATAGTAAAAGCTAATAACAAGTCATTGAAGTTGTACTTAAGTTAAGGATTCTGAGATGAGATCATCTTATATTATCTAGTGGGATATGTATCTAACAATTGTCCTTATAAGAAACATAATAGAAGATGATGTGAAGATAAAGGCAGAAACTGAAGTCATACAGCCACAAAGCCAAAGAAGCTAAGGAATGCCTGGAGACACCAGAAGTTGGAAGAGATATGGTTAAAATGATACCCATTGATAAACCCTTATCTGATTCCTCAGATAGAATTACTTTATCCTTTGTATTCTCTTAGCATTTAGTTTGTAATTACTTCTAACATTTGTCACTTAACTATAGTTTGTTTTCCTTTGTCAGTCTTTGCCTATAAAAGTAAAGTAGATCTTTTATGTTTACATGGATGGAGTTGGAACATATCCTTCTTAGTAAAGTATCTCAAGAATGGTGAAAGAAAAGGTATCCAATGTACTCAATACTACTATGAAACCAACATATAAACACCTACACATTCATACAAATAAAATACAAATATAGTCTAACAAGACAGGGGGGAGAGGAAGGAGAGGGGAGGGGAGAGGGAGGGCATTTGGTGGGATCTCACCTAATGTACACAATGCAAGGGTACACTTCAAAGTAACTAAGAGTAAATTGTAAATTTTTTACCACAAAAAAAAGTAAGAGTGGTGATGGTTATGTTAATCAGTTTGATTTAAGTATTCCACACTGCATATTAAATCATCACATTGTATCCCATAAAAGTAAACAGTTATGCTGTAATAAAAAATTAAATTTAAAAAAATAAGGAAAGCTGTAACACAAAAAAGTAAAGTAGAAGTAGTCAAAATTGTAATTAATTACATTTATTCCCCAATAAGTAACACTGTTTGACACAGACTAGAAGTCAAGCTAGCTGAATAAATGAACAAAGGAGTGACTTTATTTCATAATTTGGTTCTACTTCTCTGAACTTCTATGTTTCAAACATCATATCCTACAGTCAATTTAAGGGAGTGACTTGTAGCAAAGCAAATTAACAGAAATGGATGCAAAAAGTAATTTTTCTCTAACAGCATTAATGACCAGAGAATGCCTTCTTAACTTTTCTATCATGACAGAAGGAAAAAGAGAAATTAACTGCAGAGTTGCTTTAACAACAGAAAACTCATCTTACCTCTGGCTGTGACCCAAGCATGTTGCCTTGGACTCAGCCCAGAGATCAGCACTCGTGACATTCTGAGTAACTCTTCAACACAGGTTGGCACTCTCTCCAATAGCCTGACACACAACACGAAAAAAACCTCAGCTTCTTTTATTCACTTTGTTAGAGGGATAAAAATAAAAAATATGTATCAACCATTCCTTTCCTCTTGGCAGCAAGATTGCCTGGAAAGTTTTCCAAACACCCACATTTAGAGGACATTAGAAAGTAATGAATTTGTTTCCTTAAAGTGACTCCTAGAAGAGCAGGCATACAGGAGTGACTTTAGCAAAGCACTGAGGGAAAATCACACCATCTGGCAATATACCTTCATCCTTACATTCACCAGGATGTTTCTTGTGTATTTGTTGTAGTTAATCCCAATTAGTTTCTCCTCCACTCAGAAGCCTTCACTGACCACTATTATTAATTAAGTTCTGGACACTTTAACTACATATATTAGCCTCAATGTATATCCAGTGGACCTATCACTGTAAATGGCACATAGTAGCCTCAATGAATATTTACTTGTTGAATAAATGAATGAATGAATGGTCACATAGGCTTTATATTAGGAATACAGAAAGGAGAAAGGGAGAATATTATTAAGTTGACTTGAAACTCATGGAATTTATCCATAATCTTCTTTCAGTATATCAACACTTACTTTTTCAGGTATCATTTTTTCCTTTGTAATGAAGATAACTCACACCTAGTAAAGTACAAAAATCTTAAGTGTGTAGTTTGTTACATTTTTACACATCTGCTTCTTTTTTTTGAGATGGAGCCTCAAGCTATCCCCCTGGGTAGAGTGCCATGGCATCACATCTCATAGCAACCTCCAACTCCTGGGCTCAAGGAGAGTCTCCTGCCTCTGCCTCCCAAGTAGCTGGGACCACAGGCGCCCCACGACAATGCCCAGCCATTTTTTGGTTGCAGCCATCATTGTTGTTTGGTGGGCCTGGGCTGGGGATTTGAACTCGCCACCTTAGGTGTACATGGCTGGTGCCTTAGCCGATTGAGCCACAGGCGCCGAGCCGATTATTGGTCTTTTATCTATGGTTATGTTTAAGGTTTTCTCCATCTTCTTTTTCAATTCTTCAAGGGGATATTTGAATAGGATATCTAAATCTTAGAAGGGAGACATTTGGGGGAATGATTAGCATATGGAGAAAAAATGAAAGGCATGGGAGTAGATGAAATTATCCAGGGATAGAAAAAAAGAGAAGGGAAGGAAAAAAGAAAGGAAATGAAAGGAAATTACTTGGGAAGTAATAAAAGGAGGTAAACCCCATAACTGACACTAAGTAAGAATAATGAGAAAAAAAAAGAAGAGCTTAAAGATTATGTGTTATCTTAGAAAGAAGAGACTAGAGTCACAAAGGAAGTGGTCAACAGTGTCAGGTGAGGCAGGATTCAGTTAGGTAAGCTATAAGGAGACCTCATTACATTAGGAAAAATACACATTACTGGAAAAATCAACTGCTGTATGACACTTTTATATAGTTTCCTACAGCTTTTGTAATAAGTTATCACAAATTTAGTAGCTTTAAAGAACACAAACGTAATATCTTACAGTTTTGGAGGTAAGAGTTTCTAAAATAAAAGAGCGAGAAGCATGATGTTACTTCTGGAGCTCTAGAGGCAAATCTGTTTCTTCAAATCAGCTTATAGAGGCCACCCATATTTCTTGGCTTACAGCCCCTTCTTCTGTCTTTAAGGCCAGTAGCATCATATCTTTTTTTCTTAGAGACAGAGTCTCACTTCATCTCCCTCAGTAGAGTGCCTCCAGTTCTTGGGCTTATGTGATTCTCTTACCTCAGCCTCCCGAGTAGCTGGGACTATAGGATCCCACCATAGGATCTGGCTATTTTTTGTTGCAGTTTGGCTGGAGCTGGGTTCGAACCCGCCACCTTCGGTATATGGGGCCGGTGCCCTACTCACTGAGCTACAGGTGCCACCCAGCATCATATCTTTATCTCTTTCTCTTCCCCACCCCCTGCTTCCATTATCATGTCTCTTCTGACTTTAACCCTTCAGTCTTCCTCATATAAGGGTGATTGCACTTATAGTACGTCCATTTGGATATTAGAGCATAATTTTCTCACATCAAAATCCTAAACTTAATTGCATCTGCATACTCACCTTTTCTATGCAAGTTAACATACTCACAGGTGAAGGGAATAGTATATGGACATCTTACTATTTGGGGGTCTCTTACTCTGTCCACCACAATCACGGCCTATAAGCCTTATCTGCATCTCAGTTCTACTATTTGTGAGTAAATTATACTGATCAAACTAGACTGTTGTAATAATTCATTGAAGTTAAATTGAACCTTGGTTTAGGGTGGACAGTTTTCTTAGCTCATTTTTGCTGTCTTGCCATTTCATAGACTGAATAATGTAATAAAAAATATCAATTTATTTCTCATGATTTTTGGAAAATGGGAAATACAAGATTAAGATACCAGCAGGGTTGGTGTCTGGAGAGGGTGGCTTTCTGCTTTCAACATGATGCACTGTTGCTGCATCCTCAGAGCAGAGGAACTCAGTGACCTCATATGGTAGAAGTGATGAAAGGCAAAAAAGTACTTCCCTCAACCTTGAGTCCTTTCAAGGGGAGCTAATCCCATTCATGAAGGCAGAGGCCTGGGTGACCTGATCACCTTCCAAAGGCCACACCTCTTACTACTGTTGCACTGGTGTTTTAAGTTTCACCATGACTTTGGAGGGAAAAGCATATTCAAATCATAGCAAATTTCATTAATAAATAGTGGTTAAAAATTAATTTTTGTGCCTTTGTCAGAGGGTGATATCGGAGGAGGGAGTTGCAAACTAGGAAACCTGTCAAGGCCATCTCCCAGCAAAGGAGGTAGAGGATGTGTAAGGGCAGGGTTCCCCAGCTAAGGCAAAGGAGACATTTCTGTTTTGAAAAAGGGGCCAAATACTTCCTAGCAATAAGCCCAAGTCTCTCAGTGAACTGTCCTGTGAGGAAGGAAATTAACAATAACAAACCTAAGGTGAAAGGAACCAGAGAAAGAAATAAATTCATGTGTAATCACCTGGGAACCTGCAGTCCCCTGATCCCCAGAGGCCATGCCTTCTATGATGAACTTAAGAATTGCCGGGCAGAAAATGATTAAAAATAAAAAAGGCAATATTCTCTTCCTGTTCATGATTTTGGTTTCCATTTCAAGTTTCAATCTCACTTGAACAGCTATAGTCCTCTATTACGAACATTGAAATTGGTTAAAATAAGTATTGGTGGAAGAGAAGGGGGCTCTGAGAATGGAGAAATGGAATCTAGTTAAAACTGTGCCACTAACTTAACTGGGTAATTTTTAGCAAATTTCTTTTCTTTTCTGGCATTTAGCTTCCCCATGTATAAAATCAAGAATTTCACTAAGCTAACAGGGATCTTGATTATTTTTATTCTTGTCCACTCTGTCTTTCCCTTAGAGATGTCATTTATTATCATGACTTTAATATCACTTTTACATTAATACTCCCAAATTATGCTGTCCTTTCATTGGTAATCTAGTTGAAGCTTCAGGTATCCACTAGCCATTTCTACTTGGTCATTCTGCTGCTACCTCACACTCAACATGACAAAAACAAATGTTATTCTAACATTTAAATCCATTCTTAAATTCATCTTGCCTATCTAATTATACTTCCAACTATTCACCAATATTTTTCAGTTCATGGCTAGTGGATGACCATTTAACCTTCCCAAGCAACCAACTCCACCTCAATATTCCAAGGATTTTTATTTGCTTATGTTATCTTTGCCTGGCCACATTAGTGTAGAGATCTCAACTTCCAATCATAATCATATTAAAAATTATGACAAACAGGCATTTAGTGAAATTTCTATTATTATTATTAAATGAAGCAACACATTGGTTTAATACAAAGGGCAGCAGAACAGTAATAAGATAAGTTGGGTCCTAAATCTGAGTTAGATATTGATCTATTAGGTAACCCTGGACCAGCTTTATAACCTCTCTCAACTAAAAAAGGGTACAGGTGAACATTTCTTGGGTTATTTCCTTTGTCTACCAAAATTCTATTTCAAGCACAGCCCCATCAATACCAGCTATACAAACCATCTTGAGCTTCCGTCCCATCCACCATGGAAATACACTGGCATTTGGAATGTAATTCTCTCCCTTCATACTCTGCATCTTTATAATAATCACTGAGTTGTCTTCTACCACATTGACTTTAGAACATACATGCATGTATCTCTGTCACAGGTCAGAGACTATAACTGCATCTGCAATGCTTTTCTTAGTGCTTGTCAACAAAGAAACAACTAAACATGTGTGTAGAATGAATATATGATGCCGTGGAGAAATAGAATGAAAAGAAAGGTGGGGAAATTACACATCCATGTTTTATACTCATTGTGACATTTCTTATTTGGAAACAGGAATGTAGCTACATTACTTCCTTTTAAATTCTTCTGAGACAAAAAAAAAAATCCCATTATATAAAAGCATTTAAATGAAATTTAGAGTTTCATTTGTCTTTTTAGACTCCAAGTCTAATAATGCTATTTAGCATTTCTATAGTATTTAACATTTCTAAAGCACTATTCAGCACTAATTAGTTAATCCTAATGCTCTGTAAGGCAGGCCAATATTATGATCCTCTCTGAAAAGTTAAGGAAATGAAAATTCAAAGGTATTTTGGCTTCTCCTTTTAGGATGTGAGACACTGCTGAATGTTACTACAAATATAAAGTAGTGTTTTAGAACAGAAATTAGCGAAGTTTCAAAACAAAGCAAAGGAAATTGAATGGTTTTCTTTTCATTGTAGACTAACATACAAAATGCAACAAGGTACCTGAGCATAAGATACCTCGGCTACTCCTTTCAGGCCCAAAAAGATGGGCTTAGAAAGAAGATTGGGGTTTAGAAAAAGAAAGTGATTTAAAAATTCAGGCATACTAGATACGAGATTTACAGAAACAAAACAGATTTCATAACCTACCTATGAAATTGGTAGGTTAAGTTAGATGACACATAATTGGCTTGATCAGGATTGACTCAGGGACTAAGAAAGTGTGGGGATATTGAGCTTGTAGGACAAGATATCAGTGACTGTAGCTGAGAGGCTTTGGATAAATGTTGATATGCTTATATCCCAAAGGTTGCACCCTTAAGACTATTGTGTCATTTAGTAAAAAGAGAGCAGACTTGCAGGGTCCCAGTCATTGTTTATCCCTGGGCCCTTCTATACAACAGTCTTCTCACAACTCTCATTGTGGATCATGCAGATAGAATGGTGATGATATTTAAAATGATAGGTAATGTTTTTCTCTCATAGAGCTTAATCTGATGTAAAGGATAGGAGGAAAGATTATCCTTTCCCTGAGCATAATAGAAACCAAATGGAGACCAAGTAACAGGAATCAAAATCAGAGACCAACAATTAGGTCAAAGAATTTCTTTTGGATAAGAGGTAATAAGTCTTTGACACCTAAATATACCTAACTTCATTCATTTATTATTTAGTTCACTCTTTACTTCAGCAAATTTTTGAGTTCTTCCTAATAGAGAAATGAGATAAATATGATACCATTTCTATACCCCGAACACTCACAATCTAGTTCAAGGTTTCTCAAAGTATGATCTGAGAGGTCAACTGCATCAAGTATACATACGTAAGATACTTAAATTTTTAAAATGCAGATTCCTAGTCTTACTGAAAGCCTACTAAATAGGAGTAAACATTTCTTTTTCTTTTTGAGACAGAGTCTGTCTCACTTTGTGCTGTGGCATCATAGCTCACAGCAACTTCAAACTCTTGGGCTCAAGATATCCTCTTGCCTCATCCTCCCAAGTAGCTGGGACCACAGGCACCAACCATAATGCCCAGCTATTTTTTAGAAACAGGGTCTTACTCTTGGCTCAGCTGGTCTTGAACTCTTGAGCTCAAGCAATCCACCTGTCTTGACCTCCCAGAGTGCTAGGATTGCGGAAGTGAGCTACCATGCCCCGCCTAGTAAACATTTTTGATGGGCTATGGTTTGAATGTCACCCCCAAAACTCATGTTGAAATTTAATTGACATTGTGATGGTATTAACAGATGGGACCATTAAGAAGAGACTAGGCCACAAGGGTTCTATTTTTATAAATGGATTAATGCTGGAATGGGTTAGTTATCATGACAGTGAATTTGTTACAAAAGTGAGTCTGGCCCCCTCTTACTCTCCACTTTCAGTTATGGGATGACACGGCACAAAGCCCTCATCAGATTCTAGTGCCATGATCTTGGATTCCCCAGCTTCCAAAACCATGAGCCAAATAAAATTCCATTCATCACAAATTACCCAGTTTGTAGTAGCATGTTATAACAGCATAAAATTAACTAAGACAGCCCCAGAAATCATTTTAAACCAAGGATCCATGGCAATTCCTGTGTACATTAAAGTTTGAAAAATATTAGTAATAGAAAAGGTCATTACTTACTCTGACTGAAAAAAAGTATATATATAAAAGAGACCAAGCTTTGGAATTAATTAAACCTGCCTTCAGATTGAGCACTTCCTAGCTACATAATCTCTCTGAGACCTGATTTCTTACTTATAAAGAAGAAAACACAATATTTAGTCTTAGGAGTGTGGTATAAATTAAATGAGATAATATATGTAGTGTCTAGCATATAATAGGCAAAGGAAGAAAAGGAGGGAAAGAGAAAAGGAGCAAAGGCTAATTGGTTAGTTGGTTGCTTTTCTTCCTTCCTGACCTCTGGCCACATTTGAATGCCCTTTTGAAAATGTCCACTTATTTAGCATGAATGCAAGTCTTACAGGTAAGAATTCTTTAGTATGGGATAGTAACATATCTGAGGTAACACTGTTGATCAAAAACTGGACAGATCCCTTTTAAAATATAACTTATCAAAATGGATTAAAAAGCAGTAAGACACCTGAATAAACTAATAACTATTGATGACAACAGATAAGACATTAAAAATTTTCCACTAAATAAAACACCAGGCCAGATTATTTTATAGGTGTATTCTAACCAGTTTTCAACAAAAAACTTCTCCAGAGAACAGAAAAAGGTAGACTATTACCTGAATTCATTATTCTATAAAGGGTGTATAATTCTGATGTCAAATACCATGAAAGGACAGTAAAAGAAAAGAAAACTATCGATCCATTGCAATCATTAATATTGGTGCCAATTATTTTACAGAAAACACTAACATAGAATATTCTCACTGTTGAGTAATACACCATTGTGAAAAAATAAACTATAGTAAAACCCAATGATACAAGTAAATACTAGTAACATACTATTAAATGTAAAAAGCAAGTTTCAGAAGAGTGCCTGCTATACTATACCTAGTTATGAAGCCTCAAAACAATGAAAATTAAACAGTATACCACAGAACCTCTGTAAGTTGACCATCCAAGGAACTGTAATAAACTGACCAACTTACTAAGATGGTCAACATAAGGAACTAGGCCTACTGTATTAATATGTAAATATGGTACATGTATGATCTATGAACATTAGGTTAACCTAAAGAGGTGGTTCAATGTAGGGAGGAGGTCAACTATGGAGGTTCTACTGTAGTGATTAGACATATATATGTATTCAGTAGAATGATTTTTAAAATGTAAAATTCAAAATAGTTATTATCCTCAGGAACAAGAATCAAAAAGCAATGCATTTTATTATTATTAATTTTTATTATTTTTATTTTATTATTTTCATCATAATTAATGTTATTTTCCTTGGATTTAATGATGGATTCTTGAGTAGTTTTATATTCTTAAAAATAACAAGTAACGAAATGGACATACATGTATTAGTAATAATAGTTTATATGAAACAAGGATTAAGATTTATCTAATTCAAGACATCTAAAGTCCTTATAAAAACATTACAGATTGAACTTTTCAAGGCCAGCAACACTATGGGAATGATGAGAAATGGTATCCAGGCCAAACCTTCTAGTTCAGTTTCAGCCCTGGCCAACTCAATCCAACTTGAAAAATATCACTACTTAAATGTGTTAAATGTGTTGGATATCTATTTATGAAATTTATGAAAGCCTAACATAAAATCTGGCCAGAGAACTTGGTCAAGGTTGGATTAAAACAGGTTTCCGAGACTGAATAGGAGTAGATGCAGCGTCTAACAATGGACTATGTATCAGAGTGCAGCAAAATAAGCAAGTTAAGAGGTCTCAATTTAATTCTGTCTAGCTACTATTATCTGTTCATTGTGTAGTCATGGGTAGTAATGGTAGTTACAACCATCCCCAAGATTTTGTACTGACTCTTAAGAGTTTTGAACATACTTCCATACACATTGTTTCTACTCCATACTAACAACCCTGTGTAGTGAATATGGAAGCAGGTATGGCAAGTACTATTACTCAAGTATATAGATAAGAAAACGGAGGCACAAAAAAGTGGAGGAGGAGAGGTAAAACCAGAACTCAAATCCAGTTCCTTCTAATTCCAGGCCTAGTCCTCTTTCTACTGTACCAAGCTACCTCCTATATACTTCTTTGCTTAAATTAAAATTTTGGAAGGTGCTTTGATAATTTATAACCCTGAAAATTTTCATACCCTTTGATTGAGGACACTGCAATAAATCATACTCAAAAATTTAGTATAAAATGTGACTAAAAAATATTACTATCATAATTATTCCTTTTAGTTATACTTAGTAGAGTTGCTGAAATGGGACATTATGTGTATAATTATGAAAGATTGTTATCATCCAGCCAACTGGCAGACACTAAGAACTATACAGAATGCCCCAGTTAATCCAACTTTCAATATTCCCACTGTATAAATGAAGAAACAGGTGTAGAGAGTTTTGGATTACCATGTGATGGAAATCACATGACCAGGGATTAATTAAACCTGTGGGGTCACTATGAAACCTATATTCTTCAATATTATATTGAGTAGAACCATTATGGCCCTACGTGATTCTCCTTGGGAAATTAGGCTCATTGCTTCTCTACTAACTCTTTGGCAATACAGCAAGCCTGTCAATCAGAGAAAGTGTTTAAAAACTCTTATTTCTACCTATATATGTAGGAATAAAGAAGGATTCAGAAGATGATATTGAAGTATGGCAAAAGAGTATCACAAGAATGGAAGAAAAAGTATCCAATGTACACACCCCTATTATGAAACTAAATTTATACCTTTTATATGAAAGCTATAACCTAATAACAGCCTAAGAATATGGGGGGGGGAGGGGGGAATCAGTGGAGGGAGGGGGATTGGAAGGGTCACTTCTGTGGTTTATCTTACAAGGGTACAAGTGAATCTTTCTAAGAGTAGAATATGAACATTTTAACACAATGACTAAGAAAATGACATGAAGGCTATGTTAACCAGTTTGATGGAA
>CAUYQV010190957.1:0-15630 GCA_963574575.1 Galagoides demidoff | reverse complement strand
CTGCAACCAAAAAATGGCCAGGCGTTGTGGCGGGCGCCTGTGGTCCCAGCTACTTGGGAGACGGAGGCAGGAGACTCGCTTGAGCCCAGGAGTTGGAGGTTGCTGTGAACAGTGATGCCATGGCACTCTACCCAGGGGGATAGCTTGAGGCTCCGTCTCAAAAAAAAAAAATTCAATTTGAAAGTAAACTTAGTTACATAACTCAAGTTGAAAAACTAAAATTTTAACATAAAAATTCATAATGGCTGAATTTCTAAACTATCTATAAAAGGAAGTTCCTGGAACCAAAATTACTTTCCCAATTATTCTATTATAATAAAGTCAAACTTATGTGGTTCAACTTGATCATTTCAGTAAAATAACAGTTTCTGACTATTTTCCAGTTTTCCGGTTATTTAGATCTCTTTGTACTATGAGTCCATCTTCTCCTACTGGACTGAAGTTTCTACTACCTCATGCTCTAACTGGCTTACCCATCACAGTATGGAAGATGAGCAAATTTACTTATTGTGAAGGAGTAAAAGATACTGTTCACAAGATAGGCAAGGCCATGGCCCATAAAATGATGGACGTAGAAAGACACAAAATGATGGGTGTTGGGCACAGTTGGGGAAAACTCTAGGTAATGTCAAAATGAGTATACAAGCCCCGATCAAAAAAATTGAGTCTCTGCCTGCTTCTGGTTTAATTAGTTTCAGGACTGAATAAGAGCCTACATTTCTGAAATTGATATCTGAGCATGAACAACAGCTTTTGGCACAGTGGGGTGCTGTCAGCAAGTGCTGTCACTATAGGATAATGTCGCTAAGTTGTCATGTCTGCTTAGTGCGTGAAATTGAAAAAGCAAACTTCCCAGCACAGAAAACATGGTTTCTCTCACAGGGATTTCGGGAAAGCTGCATGTATTTGTTAAAATTATAAACATTTGCCATAGACACACTCAAACACAATGTTTCTGTTTATTCTGCTTACCAGAAACATGACAATAAGAGGCGTCACTTACTCTAATATTTATTGCTCTCTCAACATTCATTATAACCAGTCCTAATGAGGTTTTGGATTAGTTATATATCCAATAAGGACATATATTTTTCTGACCTATTTATATGAATCACTTTCATTACTCTGCCATGTGCACTGAATTCAAGGATACAATCATCTAAAACTACTAATTTTTTTTCACTTTTTTATTTTTTAATTAAAGAAAAAGAAGCTTCTTGGATATGCTGTAGCCAAAAGTCTCCAGAAGCTGAATAAAATCCATTTCCCATTTCCAAAAGCTTCAATATTTATCATAAATGTGGTTTCCAGTTTTTGTTTTTACTTTTAATATTTTTTCTTTTTTCTTCAATATATTTTAAAGTACTAAAATACTATTTCAGGTTGTTAAAGAATACAAAATAATATATATAACGTACATTTATATCACCAAGTATAATAATATAACCAAAAAAATTAATTGACAAAAATTATATATATATATATTTAAGGTATACAATATGATGTTTTGATATATTTACACATTGTGAAATGGCTAAATTAAATACTTTCCTACTAATTCCAACTATAAAGTTTATTTTTCCTAATATCTCATTGACTCATATAGGCATCTTAAGTAACTATTTACATTTTTACTATTTTTAGTTATATTTAGTTATAATCCCTATATTTATAGTTATATATTTTCCAGCTTTCTTTAAAATATTTATACACAAAAAACTCTTTTTTTTTTTTTTTTGGCCAGTGCTGGGTTTGAACTCACCACCTCCGGCATATGGGGCTGGTGCCCTACTCCTTTGAGCCACAGGTACCACCTCCACAAAAAACTCTTTATATTAATTTTAAAAGAATCCCAGGTAGGAAGTAGAGTAGATAATGTGGTATATTAAACAAACAGTTCTAAGGAAAACAGTGAGTGAGAAGCGTTTCTAGAATCAAGAATATTATTTCTTTTGCCCTTTTTATCCATTAGAATATAATTCATAACTGATCTTGGCCACAAGATTCACTTTAATCAAAAAGTCAAGAGTGAGGGGGAAAGGCAAAAATAGTTATTAAGATACTTCTCAAGAAGTATGAAGTATTATCAGACTCTTGGACTATATTAATTTATTTTTCCTTACTTGACTATAAACTCTACTGTACTAGAGCTTAATTCATCTACTGTCTAGAAGAGTAGAACTTATTATATTCAACAGTAGATGAATTAAGGATTGATTGTGATTCTTTATATCCTGTTGTTCAGTAATGATCTGAGTTTTAAGCAGAAATATAGAAAGGTAAGATGTCTCATCTCTTATTTTGTAGATGAAGCTTCCAGTTGACTAGAAAAATATATACCTGTCCTAAAATAAAATAAATTAGTAAAACAATTGGAATTAGTAATCAGAGTTCACATTCTTTGTTTTCCATTATCTCATATCATCTCTAAATGTTATCTTAGCTGTATCTGTCATTGAATTTATGAAGTTATGTTTTTATCGATTGTATGTTATGCATTTATATCTTAGGACAATTATCATTGGAATATTATTCCTAACATGTGGACAGATTTGAATGATTAAGTCTTCTCTGAGTTTATAGCAATTCCCCCATATTAATGAATAGTTATCGAAAAAGTCAAATTTTATTTTGTTCTAAGTAAAATAGACTCTTTTTCAAATATCTGTATTTTCATTTAAAAATTATCTAAATTCAAATTTGTGTCACGGCAATTCAATCCTATATCATAATCAAATGAATTAAAGTGAAGTATTATTTATATAATAGATTTTTATAAATCTACATTGATTGATGCCATTAAAAATCGTGCTCTAGATGCTTAGAAAAAGAAGTTCCCATGAGAAATTTTTGTTCTATATAAAATCAATTGTGTTCTACTTCCTCTGATTTCTGCTCTATTTTTATTATTTTGGTTTAATACAAGGGTATGTATGACTAGGTTGCACTGTTTGCCAAGGATCTGATGGCTTCATTGCAGAATTCTACCAAACATTTAAAGAAGAAATATCAGTTATTCTCAAATTATTCCAAAAAATTCTAGGAGGTCAACTTTAATGACCATGATTCCAAAACATGCAAGGACTCTACAAATAAAAGAATAATATTTAAAGAACTATATTTTCATTTTTTCATTAAATTCTAGCAAATTAAATATTCTAAAGTTCCACTGATGAAATGTTACTCAGGCTTGTCTCAAACTTCTGGCCTAAAGACACCCTCCCACCTTGGATGACAGATTTGAGACATGGTGTCTGGCCTGAGCATGTTTTTCAGTACTCTCACCGATTACCAAGTCTCCTAAAATCCAGTTCTCCCATTAACTGAGAATTCCACTGCATCACCATCCTCTCTCTGTGTTTGAAGCCTAAGACTTTATCTAGTCTTTCATTTCCAGATGTCATGCTCACTGCCAAGTGCTTGGTCTAGAGCCACCTGCCAATTGTCAGCCCTCTTTCTCCTCAAAGCTTTCTCCTCAAAGGAGCCTCTGATCTCTACCATTGAGCTTCTGACTCAAGGTGATGGCTCAGCCTTCATCATTTACCTCCTGAAGGATATCAGCTTTCAGAAGTCTTCACGTGCCTTTGCCTACTATGGCTTTGTGCCTTCATAGCCTTTGGCCACTATTCCTGCTTCTGTGCTGATCTCTCTATTGCACTGCCTTCCTTATGGGTCCCTATAAATTCTGTTACTGGATTTCTTTACCAAATGGTTATGACAAGTATTTAAATGCAAAGATTTGAGAAAATCTTATAATGTAACTATAGATGCTCAGGAATAGCATATCAAATGAAGAATACAATAAAAATCACCTTTCTTATTTAGGTAATTTATGTAAAAAAAATTATGCCTTATGAAATCCTCCTAACATAGTCTTAATTAAGAGGGCAAAATTAAGTACATCTGATTCAATCACATCAGACTGAATATGTGAGAGAGAACCCTGCAAGGATATCAAGATGTTTTCAAAACTCAAAATAACAGAGAGAAATTTTTTCCCTCCTATCTCTGAAGACAGTGGTCCTGATCATGTTCAAAAGCAGTCAGTATGAATGAAACAGTGAGCTACCTGTGTGTATTAATTTTTTCAAATCATCAAAGTAACCTATTTGAGATAAACGTCCTTCTCTCGACCCAAAAAAGAACACATATTTTTTCCTATGATTCCTATAGACTTTGAAGCTTCCAACTTTGTGGAATCCTTAATACAAATGAGACTATCTATTCATAAATTTTCAATGTCACAATTCTAGTTAATAAGTTTACATTAAGTAATATGAAGCAACAGATGGGGGTATATTTTGTATACTTCTAAACTTGCATTTATACAAGTCCGTATGTTCTATACAGAAGTAAAGAAAAAGTTGGTTAATCTGGTGACTCAGCTCAAGGATAGTCTTTTAAGAAAACTTCTTGCTATGTATGTATTTTCTCCTTCCAAAGAGGTATTATTTACCTTTCCCTATGGGAATAATGTTAGCATAGGGTTAAAACTGAGGTTATAACAAGGTTAGCATTATTATTTCCAGAATGTGTTTATATAAAAGGAGCATTTCGCTTAGATCACATAGGATTAGACTAGAGCCACAAGATCATGGTGATTTGGTAACTTATGAGATCAGTAACATGTCCAACTTTCATCTTTTTGTTGTGTAAAATAAAGATAATACTCCATCTTTCATAGAAAGGAAGGGATTAAACAACCATTTATGAATAGCTCAGTGACTGACATATACTAGGTAGCCAACAAATGTTGGTTCCTTCCCTTCCATTCAAAAAAAGAAAAACATATGCTAAAGAAGCTGAAATGAAGCCCTCGGAACCCCATAAATTACTAAGTTTGTGGAGTACTGAATAAGCAAAAGATTCCAAACCAGGCTACTTTGTCTTCACTCACAACACCTGTCCATCAGTTGAAATGTGAAAAGTCCAATCAAGCAATATATTCCTACTTCTAAACGTTAGCACACAATAACACTAGCTCCTTGTTAAAAACTTCACCCCACCCCAGAATACCAGCTAGAGCTCCAGAAATAGAAACTATCTGGGGACCAGACATGGATAGACTGGTATTTATCCACAGTCAATGACCAACACTCAGCCCAGGCACTGGGATGGTAGGTCAGTAGCGCCATCTATGTGTAGGACAAGTAAAATGTTCCTTGATGACTAACCTTTTCAACAAAGTGAAATGGAGTTACAGTCTATTTAGATTCTAAACTACAAAGATCATTTAGATGCCCTTAGAAAATCTTCAATTTTCTTAGACAGTGGTTTAGATTAATATATAGACATACTGGGAAGATAGGGAGGTTGTTGAAAAGACCTACATTATGCTGAAAAACACTTTATGAAGAAAGAATAAAAATCAAAGATCCAAAAGCCGGCTGACTAGAGACTTTGCTTCCCAGACCATCTCAGACCTTCTTTCTGAGGGAAAGAAGGGCCTCAGATAAAGGAGACAGGAAAGGAGACACATTTCAGGTACAAGTCAGAGAAAGAAGAGCCAGAGTCTGCCAGGGACCTCATGAAAGAAAAATGTGAAGCAGAGAAGGAAGGAGGCAAGGGAGAAAGATTGGCAGGGATGACACCCAGAGAGGCTCAGAGCCCAGGAAGATGTAAGGGGGAATCTCTTCCTTCCTCCCAGACTCCTTTGGTGATCAGTGGGCTACCAAATTACTTAGAAGTTTTCCCATCCCCACAACCCTACACATTGCAGCAACCACAGAATTGTGGGGAGAACTTGTGCCACCTCAGAGTAGGACATTCTGTGCAAGGTTTTCCTCCAAGTAGAGTGACCCAAGGACCAGAAAGATGGCTTTATTCCATGCAAACTCTTCTCCTTCCCTGCCACACTCCCCCACCCTGGCCCTGGGTGGCACAACTGGGCATCCATAATCTCCTGCTAGTGGAACATTTCCACATGTGGTTGGCGCTGTCCCCCAAATCCTGAGAGCCAACTCTAAGGTTTTTACCATGCCTGAATTCAAAGCTCTGCACCTTGCCAAGCTTATGACTCTACTCTTGAGATTTCAGAGTAGTGCCTGGACCTCAACTACTGGACCCCAACTACTGAGACCCCACCACTACTACTAGGCCAGGAAAATATCCCCAAGGTACAACTCTTCATTCAGGATTCCCAGCCCTGAGCATTCATCACTCTTGGATTTGTTTGAGAGAGTTCCCAACAAAGAAGAATAGGTGTCCTTGAATTGAACCCAGAGCTAGGAGAAGAGGGGCTTGATGCGAAGAACCAGCAAAAAAACCTCTGGAAACATGAAAAAAAAAGTTCAACCCCCAGCAAAGGGAACACGTGGGGCTACAGTAGTGGATTCCACTCACAAGAAAATTATCAAAATGACAGGAATGAAATTCAGAATATTGATGGAAAACAAAATGAATGCAATTGAAAAGAATATTGAAAGCCAGCAAAAAGAAGCCAGGAAAATATATCAGGAAATCAAATGTGAAAATGTCACAGTAGAGATACATAACATAAGAAAGGATATAATAGAACTTAAAGATATGTGTAAGCTAGGGAATTTCACAATATATATGAAACCTTTAATAATAGGCTAAGCCAAGTAGAAGAAAGAATCTTAGAGCTTGAAGACAAAAGTCTTAAGATAACCCAGCCATTCAAAGAAGCAGAAAAGAGTATAAAAAATTCTGAGGAATCACTTAGAGATAGGACTTTGTGAAGTAAACTAAAATTTCAATTATAGGTATCTTTGAGAGAGAAAAAGAAATAGCTAAAAGAATAGAAATCTTATTTGAGTAAACTATTGAGGGAAAGTTCCTTGGTATTGCCATAAATTCAGACATACAGTTACAAGTTGGATGTCAAACACCAGAAAGATTCACAGCAAATAGGTCATCTCTAAGACCAACAGGAAGTGAAGTCCCATCTTCAATCAGCATAAACAGAACAATGGCCAGCCTAGAATGTTGTATCTTGCAAAACTAAATTTCACAATTAACAAGAAATTAAGTCTTTTCTAGATGAGTGAACATTGAATTTGCCACAGCCAGATCTGTACTTCATGAAGTACTCAGAAGTATACCATAAACATATATCCACTAGTATAAAATCACCTAAAAAAACCCAAAACTCACAACTCTTCTAAAACAATAGAACAAGAGATAAACAAAGCAAAAAGGTACTATCCAACTGCATGAATATACTAACGTCTTACACGTAATTGCTACCAATTAACATGAACTGAATGAATGCCCCTCTTAAAAGACATAGGCTGGCTCAGTGGATGAGAAACACAACCCAAATATCTGTTGTCTCTGGAAAACACATCTGAATCACAAGGATGCACGCAGAATAAACATGAAAGGAGGGAATAAAATAGTCCACACAAAGGGAAATCAAAACAGAGCAGCTGTAGCTATTCACATGTCAGGTAAAATTGACTTCAATCCAAGAAAGATTAAAGTCAAAGAGAGTCATTATCTAATGGTAAAGGGAGCTATTCAACAAGAAGACATCATCCCAAGATCACAACAGAATAAAACTAGAAATCAATCATAAGAGAAACACTCAAACCTCCAGAGTCATGGAAATTAAACAACCTGCTGCTGAAAACTTATTGCATCAAGAATGAAATTAAGGTGGAAATCAAAAAATTGTTTGAGCTCCACAAAAAAGGTGACACAACCTATCATAACTTTGGGGGCACAGAAAAAGTATTCCTCGGGGGAAAATGTATAGTCTTCAATGCTTACATCAAAAAGACAGAAAGATTACAAATTAACAACCTAATGTCACACCTCAAGGGATTAGGAAAAGAAGAACAAACCAAGCCCAAATCCAGCGGAAGAAAAGGAATAGCAAAGATCAGAGCAGCACTAAATGGGGCGGAGGGGGAGTAAAACACACACACACACACACACACACACACACACACACACAAAAGATTGATGAAACAGAATGTTGGTTCTTTGCAAAGATAAATATAATCAACAGACATCTTGTCAAATTCACCAAGAGCAGAAGAGAAAGGGCCCAGATAACTCAGTCAGAAATGGAAAAGGCGACATTACAGTTGATGTGGCAGAAATGGAAAACATCACCCATGAATATTACACACGTCTCTATGTGCATAAACTAGAGAATGGATGGTAATGCCTGTGTAGCGTTTATATTATGTTAGTCATCATAAGTAATCTAGAGATGATTTAAAGTATAAAGGAGGATTTGTGCATAGGTTATATGCAAATACTCCTAAAATAAAGTCTGAGAATCCCTCATTAGCCAATCAGGAGGGAATGGGGAAAGGAACCACCTGGGAGAGGCGGGCTTTGCATTCCATCTCCTGACTCCAGAACCTCCTGCAGTCACCGTAAGTTACATGTCACTTGACATTTCCTTTGACATTAGTAAAACCAGAAGTCTTCCCAACACTGTATCAGGGAAACTTTAGCATATTTAATTTGCTACACTTTAAAGAAAAAAACAAAAATAAAACTACAGTTCCTTAAATATTTTAGCAAAGAATATTATTGTGTTCCTTTGAATAATACACATATCTCCCTTGACAAACTCTTGGGTCTGCTTATGGAATAACCCCTTTGTTTTGTCCATTACACATTTATAAAGAAAACATGGAGAGGTGAAAGAGGGGAGATGAAGAGACTGTTGTTCACCTCTACTATCTTCTCGGCATTTTACCCATACTATCTCACTAAATAATACTCTTGTTGAGAACAGTATCGTATTTCCATGTTACAGGTACAGGAGCTGAAGCCCAGAAGGGTTAAGCACCTTATCAAAGGTCCGTCAAGACTTGCGTCAAGACTTGCATTCCCAGTCCCAGCATGGTGGCTCACACCTGTAATCCCAACACTTCAGGAGGCTGAAGTGAGAGGATCACTTGCAGTCCCAAGTTCAAGACCAGCCTGAGTGAGAATGAAACCCCATATCTACTAAAAATAAAAAAATTATCCATGCCTTGTGACAGGATCCTGTAGTCCCTGCTACTTGGGAGGCTGAGGCAGGAGGAGCAGTTAAACCCAGGAGTTTGAGGTTGCTGTGTGTTAGGCTAATGCCATGGCCCTCTAGCCTGGGGTAACAGAGTGAGACTCTGTCTCAAAAAACACAGAAGAAGAATTACATTTGTGTTTGCCTGACTCAAATATTATATGTCTTTCCTAACTTTTTCAAGAGGTTGGAATTGTAATGTTCCTAACACAAAGAAATGTTAAATGCCTAAGGTAATAGATACCTCACTTACCCTCACTTACCCTGGTTTCATTAATTCAAAACATCACATGCCTCTTATGAAGATATATAACTGTTATGTATCCATAATAACTAAAACTTTTTAAAAATTAAGAATACTTATATAGAGAGTACATATATTTATACTTGTAATTGTGTGTATGTGATTATATTATCAAATGCTAATCAATGATGTTAACAAATACTAATCAATGCTGTTAGAAACTGGGACAATGGTTATCCTTGGGAGTCACAGTGACTGAGAAGGGACACGATGGCATGCCCAGGGAAGAGATAATATTCTCTTTTTTAATCTATGCATCACATTAAATAGGTTTTTGGTGATAATTTATCACTTCACATTTACGGTTTCTGCCCTCTATATAATGGTACTTCAAACATTGTTTAAATATCTGTTTTTCAATTGGATGAGTCACGGATGAGGTGACTTTTAGACTTGAATTGATTCCATTGAATGTATCTCTTTAGCTTACATTTAAAGTCCAAACATCCTGGATTTAAAAAACCAAACAGATCATCTTTCCACGTCAACATTCACCTGAGACATCTGTATTTCTATTTCTGATTCTATCAAATCCTCATAGGTCAGAGGTAAATACTTAAAAACATGAACACTTTGTATACCAGCAACCATGTCACAGGTGATTCAAATCAAGAATTGACTTCTATTTAAGATGATATATTTTTATTCTTGCTTCGTCAGAATGCTCGGCCCACCCATACCTAGGAAATACAATACACTCCTGACATAGACATAAACTGAATGTAGTATTGTAATGAAAATAAATCATTTAAGTCAAGGAATCTCCCTGCTCACCATCTACAGCTGGGAAGGAGGTTCTTCTACCCTAAATTTGTATGAGTAACAAATTTCACATACAGACAACATAGAACCTCAGTACTAAGGAAGGAAGAAAGAACAAAGGAAACAAGGAAGGAGGAAGACAAGGTAAGGATTGAGTTCTACTTTTAGAGCTAGATTTTTAAGTTTCTTGGAATGTTATGGAATTTTTTTGTTTATTCATAACTTAGAGGTAATACTGAAATACAGTACTACAGTGGTCCCATTAGATTAAAACAGAGCTGTCTTCTCTATGTGTATTATTTTTTATCTTTTATGCCATATTGCTATGATACTTTTCTATGTTTAGTTACATTTAGAGGCACAAAAACTTACCATTGTGTTGCACTTGCCTATTATATTAAGTACAGTAAAATGCCGTAGCTTGTATCCTAGAAACAATAGTCTATACCAAATAGCCCAGGTGTGCAGTCGACCATACAATCCAGGTTTCTACTAAGCACACTCTATGACATTCACATGATGAGGGTATCACCTATGATGCACCTTTCAGAACATGGCCCCATCATTGAGCAACACACAACTGTATTATAAAAGTTATCAATGTATATGTCATAAACTACTATAATGTATTCCACAAATGTTTTGATAAAACAGTTTAAGATATAATTTTAAAATATGGCATAAATTTCACAGAAATAATATTGAACTTGAACCCTAGTTAAACCCTTACACCTCATTTCTAGAAAAGACCCAACATAGAGGAAAAGGTTAAAGGACACTCTTCAATGACACATTCTCTACTTGAGCACTGAAATCCCAGGTCATGGGAAACCTTCAGTCCTGGGCAAACTGAAATGGTTACCACACCAGTTGGAAATCGGGCCAACCTATCAGATTGTCTCATTTTAATGTTACTTTGAAATTTTCTCCATCACCCATATACTAGAGTTTTAATCTCAAAAGGGAGAAGCCTGGCAGATGTAGGGTTCTGATGACTGCCCCCCTAAATGGAAACTTAATATCTCCGTTCCAACTTGTGATAGGGTCGTTACAGAAGGTGATCACATACCATCTTACATCTCAGAGTGTTAGTACAGCATGAATCAATCTTAGCTTCATGTTTTAGGCTAAGAACATATTCTGGTAATCTTCCAAACAATGCATTCTCCTCAGATTAATAGTGTGGATTATGAAAGAAGGCTTAGACACAGACTACTACTATGGAACTAGCCATGGCGACTTTTTTAATGGATAAATGTGCATTAGTGCAGGCTTATAATAAAATTATTATGATATTTAATGCAAAGATTCTATACCAAAGATTATTTTAAAATCAATAATATATTGTGGTCTAGGAAATTTGCTATTATTTTTACTGATTTAATAAAAAAAAAAAAAACATAAAGTGTAGCAATGGCATCATCAGTCCACAAAGTTCTGCCCTCACATCCAGAACATAGGAGCCAACACACCACCCATGTCAAGAGAAGAAGAACGAGAATCCAGATAAACATTGATAGTCTTTCAGCTGTTGCCGAGCACACAGAGTAGCAAGCTCAGGGGAGGTGACTGAGCAGGGCAGTAGCGGTTAGGTCCTGCCACCAGAGGAAGGCAGCTCCAAGTCGGACAGCAGGAGAAGCCCTGGGTTCAGGGGTATTGAGCAGACTTCCAAACTAGCCCTAGTCCTAAAGCTGACTCCCTCTCCTAAGAGCAACAACAAGGGTGAAACACAGGGAACAGAGGACTTTGGGTCTGATACCTGGTTAACAGGCATCTGTTTTAAATAGATTTTTCAAAGATAAAATGAGATGAAACCTACTTATATTTACTCAAACTTTCTTATGAAAGATAGAACACAACTATAGTCCAGGATGGAGGAGAGAAATGGAGTGGGAAGGCAGGGGAGGCAGGAGGTTTGACAGAGAGAGGGTAAAGGTGGGACCACACCTCTGGAGCGTATGACAAGTGTACAAGTCAAATCTGTCAAGTGTAGAACATACATGTTTTGGCACAATAATCAAGTAAATGAGGTGAAAGTTATGATGACTGGTTTGATGTAACCATGTCAGATTGTATAAAAAAAAATCAGCACATTGTACCCCACCTATGCATGAATGTATTCATGATCTATGTGTATTTGACTTAATAAAATTTAAAAGAACGATAAAATGAGATCAGACCGATGCAATGGCAAATGCAGCAAGTGGCCAGTGTCATTCTGAAGCCCTCCCCATTATAATCATATGATGGATATTCACCCACGTGGTCACTGCACTTTCAGTAATTAAATAAAAAAATAATTAACATTATTTTGATTTACACTCAGTTTAAATTGAGACCTGGAATTCTTAGGAAAACAAGGTCTTACCTTTTTATTGCAGGGAAGTTTTCAAAAGCTTCACCAGCGTGCGATGCCTTTGCCAAGGTTTTCTTATGAAATACGCTGAGCGTAAATACTTCAGAATAAATGTCAAAGTGTAATCTGATAAAGACTATTTGCCAATAATCAAGGTTTGCCGTTCCAGATGGCTAATATTAACTCACCTGTGAGCCAAAAGATATAAACAAAGTCCTGAGAAGAAATGATGAGGAAATCCAACATGTACCGCATTTGATATGGATGGCATTTACATCTTACTGGTTCTCAAAGGTTAAGAAAAACTAAACTTCCTTGTCAGTGACTTTTTTAAATTTTATTTCACTGGTAGAGCTTCTGTGGCAAAAACACATAGCTCTATTTTATTTACTCTTCTTGATAATTCACCAGGCGCTCGATACAAACTGAGGAATGCAGTCACCTCCATCCACACTTGAAATTTTTATTAATAGCACATGGACCAAAATTTTCTTATTAAGAAAAATGCCACAATTGTTAAGAAATTATTAATAAAATACTGTCAAAATTACCTTAATCTCTTGCATTTGAACCGGGGGGCATAATAGTAAAAAAATGCATTCACATGATTACCCACGTGACTGCTGTTTTTGTTGCTTTTACTGAATATGCCCCCAAGGAACCAGTTAAACTGATAACTCCTAGCATCTTTTTTCCGTTTTTCTTTTTAGGTTTTACACACACACACACGAGAATCTAGTTTATTTCACAAGTTTATTTTCACTTGGGCATGAAGTCTTTATGGAAGTATGTATATTAAAGTCAAGTTGGTTACATAAAAAGAAAAGAGGTTCCGGCCGTTGTGATCGCCAACTTCCCAAAGCCAAATTTCTCAGGTCTGAGTGGCTCAGGACCCACTTCTCCATTTTCCTACAACCCCACCTGCTCCAGCCTCACCTGATCCCCTTTAACAGAAAAGCTTCTTAGCTGACTCAGCTCATTCTTTTCTAATAACGCCCAGACATTTCCATCTTTGCTCATCCATCTGAAGTTTATTTCTTCCTGTTAGTCAAAATATTTTGATTCTTTCAAATCCCATAGAAGAAAATGCTCTGACCTCAGTACGTCAAAAACAACATCTCAACGGTAATTTCTTCTCAATAGCACGGAATGCAGTCTAAGCACCCACAGGAAGCTTCCAGTCAAATATTCTCTCATTTTATTTACCTTTCTGCTTGTTTATCACATCTGAGGGAGACGGAGTGACAGGAAAATGCTCCATCCTGCCCTTCGTTGCAGCTCTGAGAAAATGTGACCGTTTATTGTAAGTTGTACTTACATCCTTTCGATGATGTGGACTCAGTATGGACGAAAATATCTTCACTTTAGTCCTGTAACAGTTTTCTTTTTCTCCCTATCAACATCTAATCTAGATCGTTAAACCCCAACATACAAAACTTGTATATAAAACATACACAAAAATATGCTCTTAATTCTAATTTGGGATTACTTTCCTGAGTTACTTGTTCTTATCCAAAAGAATCTCTCCAACAGATTTGCAAGAAAAATTAAAGCCATGTTTTAAATTATAGCTTAAAGTAATTTGAAAAGTGACACCAAATGGTGGCATACAATAGGGCTGAACACAAGAGACCACGGGAGGAGGACATGTCACAAAAAAAGGCAATAAAAATTTCCTAAAATGTTAGGAGAGTTTTCTACAATTAATTCCATAATCTCGGAAAATATTTTGTCTCTTGTCCCCATATGCTCTTGCATTTTGTCATAAGAGTAAAATTAAAGAAACTTGTGAAAAGTGGCTTCTTTCTTTAATCTACCTATGAATCATATAAAAATAATCCCAAGGAAAATTGCAGGGTCAAGCAGGCTACCCCGGCTATCATTTTAGAAAGCTCGGTTACTTATCATGCTATCAACAGCCACTCTGCCAGCATTCAACAGTCAGACTGTGATCTCGTCCATTAACTTTTGCTGACGTAGGATTCTCCCGAATTTTACCTGTTGCACAGAGTAAAGTCCTGATAAAAAATTATTCACATTTTTAAAATGGTTTCTCTCACTTTCACAACCACCACAGGGTAGCAGTGAGTCCCCAAATGCTACCTGGTGTTCCTCAAAATACTGTGGGCACTGGCCACTCATTTTGGTTGACCATTACAGCCATTCTTTGCATTTTTGTATCTTTTTCCAAAGGGGGAGAAGTATAGCTCTATGTAAACCTAATGCCAAGAAAAATGTAAGCTAGTGCTCATTAAAATAGCCACTCGTTGCCAAAGCTAAATTTTGCCTCAAAATTGTGAGGGCAACACCCATCACAATGCCTTTAAAGGCACACTAAATCGTTTCAGTCATCTTCCTGCTATTTAAAGGGTGGAAAACCACAATCTTCCGGAATGCACTCCTTACCTTGAAAGTGCTTGACATGCTGGTCATGCTGAAATGAACAGGATCGTAGTGTTTGTGGTAGAAAACACTTTCCTCTCATTATAGTCTTGAGGCAATGTATGTTGTAATCCTGTTTTCATTTACAAATTGCTCTCAGAATTCTCCACTGAGAAATCTGCATGCTATAGAAAACAGACTTAAAATTATCTTTAACATTTTTGATAAAAATGAACAAAACACCTCTCACCAATTAAAAAAAAAAACTTTAAAAATCAGAAGTTAGCTGTACAGTTTGAAGATTCTGGACCCTCGAGTTCATTTTAATTATCATTATCACAGAAGAAGAGAATGAAATAAGTTTTGAGCTAATCATTATTCATTTTTAACTACATTATTCATTTTAACAAGACCATCTGGCTTGGTCTAATGGAATTGGAGAATAAAATGTGAAAGATATCTTACTCTTATGTGAATGATTTGTGCTCTTGTATTATATTGTCTGCTACAATAACAAAGTTAGCTTCTTCCTAGAGTCAGTGTCATTTCTTAGCAAAGAATAAGAGCTTTAGGACACGTTAGCCATTTATAGAACTTAAAATTTACATATTATAAAAATTAGATAATATTATATTTAAAGTAATGGTATTCAAAGTCAGTTAGGGTTCAACTAAATGATCAACTTGGTAGATTTTTTTTTTTTTTTGAGACGGAGCCTCAAGCTATCCCCCTGGGTAAAGTGCCATGGCATCACAGCTCATAGCAACCTCCAACTCCTGGGCTCAAGCGAGTCTCCTGCCTCCGCCTCCCAAGTACCTGGGACCACAGGCACCCACC
>CAUYQV010190953.1:0-27758 GCA_963574575.1 Galagoides demidoff | reverse complement strand
AATGAATAAGGGACACCATATGGCTCACTCAATTTTGTTTCTTGAGCACTTAGCACGTTGCCTGGTATTCCATGAAAAGCCAAATATTTCCTGAATGAATAAATGAGTGATTTAATATGTATGCAGCAGTATGGTAAAGTTAGGGTGACCAGATTCTAACATCTGTAAGGCGGGACAACATGGCCAGGGGGCTGAGTGGGGGCGCAGGGCAGGGGACCGGGCAGGGCAGGGCCTGACAACAAGGCAAACTTTGATAAGCAGTTCTCGATAATCACTTCTCAGCAATTATTTATTACAGTTTAACATTATAAAATTAACAAAAATAATATAAGACTCATATTTTGGCGAAATAGCCATATGGTGGCCGAAAACCGTATATTCCCTTCTTGTTCTCCAGCCTGTTAGTGCATTCTTTCCAAAAATCGGGACTTTTTTAAAACGCCACGGGACGCGGGACAAATTGTTGAAAAGCAGGACTGTCCCGCCAAAATCGGGACGTCTGGTCACCCTAGGTAAAGTGCAAGGGTTACTAAATAGTATTAAGTGAACAGAAAGCCTGATACAAAACAGCATTTGTATGTGATCCTATTTGAGGGTAAAATGAACTAAATAGAGAAATATTAAGGTACATGTGGAAAATATTGAAGGATTATTATAAAGCTGTTAAAAGAGACACTGCAGGGTGTAATTCATTTCTGTGTTATGTCTGTACAATTTTAACATATTTGTAAGATTCAGATATTGATATATATTTATGTCAAATCATAATGTTTTGTTCATTTTCATAATTTTATAGGTTTTCTCCAGTCTTTGAAAGACATGCTAACCAATCCCTTGTATGTTCTATTCGTAATTTTGACATTGTTACAATTAAGCAGCTTTATTGGTTCCTTTACTTACATCTTCAAATACGTCGAGCAACAGTATGGGCAGTCGGCATCTCACGCTAACATGTTGTTGGGTAAGACATAGGTTTTTACTTGTTTGCTTGATAAACTATTCAGACTCTGAACTATTATTCAGACTACTGAATCATTGTGTTCCAAGTGGTATTGTACGGTGATGGCAATGTCATGGCTTAGTAAGCATAATTTCCTTTCATTCTTCTCAAACTTTATCAAATTGACCAATCTCATGATGGCATCATTGTTCTGCATTTGAAGTTGCATCTTATGTCACACCAAGTCTGAGTTCCCAAAGGAAAAGTTGCATGTGACTGAAGCATTTGAACCTGGTATCTGCATAATTGGATTGTATAATTTAGTGCTGAGATTCTGAGACAAATCCTTTTATAATATAATCATGATAATCTTATAATTCATAGACTTTACAATCAGGACCCAGTGACTTACAAAAATATAACATCAAATGTTTGCAAAAGGAGGATTGATTTAAATATATTGTTAAAACATGCATAATTGAAAAAAATCATATTTTAGAGACTACGTTTTGCTACCCTGTCTGTTTTCAATGGCATATTGAAACCTGCTTTTTAAAGAAAAAATTTTCTTCCCACAAATCCAATATTGTAGAAATCTAATAAATATTTGAAGAATTAACAATTTATTAAATAGTATATGACTAGAAATTCAGTGTAAACAAGAAAATATTAATTAGAAAATGAATATTAAAGCAATGGTATAGCCTTCCGTATAATCTCCTTGTTGAACTTAAGACAAAGGTTTAAGCTCTAAAGATTAATTTTGACTCCCAGTAACTGAATTTGATCATTAAGATTAAGTTACTGGGAGTCAAAACTAAACATAATATTAAAACTAAGAGTAAAGGATTTTACACTTAATCTTAGCCAACAGGCTGAGAAGCAACGTAAGGGATTTTGGATGATAGGATCAGTCTCATAAGCAGAAAGATGGTATTTTTGTTGTTGTTGTTTTCAAGATGTAGGAGAGGCACCTCAGAGAAAGCATCTCTTTGGAGATGATCTTTGGAGATCTCTTTGGACACAGAGTATTCTCAGTAACTCCCTCTTACTATTGAGAAAACCAAGCCTTCACCATTGGCAGGAACAAATTACTTTTGTCCGTTTTATGTTACACTGGTCCCCTAGCTCTATCCTGGCCTATCACCCTGGTATTTAAGAAGTAATGAGAATAGATGAATTTGGTGAATATGTACTATATTTCATATATAATCCATATCAGAAAAACTATATATAATTATAACTTTTTTCTCTTATTTTTAGGAGTCATAACCATACCTACTATGGCAACTGGAATGTTTTTAGGAGGATATATCATTAGAAAATTCAAACTTACCTTAGTTGGAATTGTCAAATTTGCATTTTTTAGTTCTTTGTTATCCTGTCTCTTTTACACATTAAATTTTATTCTGATCTGTGAAAACAAATCAGTTGCTGGCCTGACCTTGACCTATGATGGGTATGTATATATTACTATATCAATTGTATAACATGTTAACCATCCAATTAAAAGACTTTGTGTTAGTACAATAGGGCAGAAAACAATTTTACGAAACATGTTTTAATTGGGAGAAATTTACAAATTCTTAAAACATCTGTTTCTTAAGACCTCAAAAAGTGCTTCTATTCCTTCCCTTAAAAAAAGGAAAACGGGTTGTAAGAATATAACTATAATTTGTTGGGTACATACAAGGAGTGGTAGATGCTTTTATCCCCATTTTATGCTAGGAACATGGGGCTTAGGGAAATACACAAATAATACGGCTAACACTATTAAGATCCTCACTTAAATTAGGTGTTTTTGACTCTAAAACTCAGCATTAACTACCGCCATCATTAATGGATCATAAGGGCAATAAAGGACATTCTCCAAAAGTGACTGAACAACTTTTATCTGTAGTTCATTTTAATGTTTGCCAACTATCTTTCTAAAAGGACACTTCCACACACAATTTACATTTTCTGCAAGCTAATATTATTTCTTCTGGTATTGTCCTCATTGAAAGTAGAATTAAGAAATATATATAATTATATATTAGTCCTTGGAGAATCTACTTTTCCATAACAAGCATGTATTGTAAAGTATTTTTAGTACTATAGTCTCTACTCTAAATTAAGGGCAGGATTTCTATGCTGACTTCTGATCATCTCCTGAATATTGTCAATAGCTTAAGCTTAGAAAGGTTCACATTCATAGCAACAAAAACAGCCCTAAACTAGCCTTCAGATCACAGTTCAGCAACTATGCTATTTAGTACTATTTTCTTTTATCTCCAAGAGCCTTCAAACCCCAGATCCTGGGAGGTATTGAATTTAACTTATCAATTTTTCCTAAAAGCCTTTATATAAACATCATCCTATTTTTGGAGGCTTGCAAGCTAATCATGAATTATTTCCCTACCTGCTTCTAATCCTGAACTGTCATTGATCTTTCCCATATACCATCACCTACTCTATCTAACAAAACACACTGTACCCAGAACATTGAATTCTGGAAGTAAAAAACAAACTTGAGAGATCGTGCAGTCAACCCTCTGAAATCCCTTTCTTTCGTATATGAGGCCCAGAGAAATCGTAACTTGTCTGAGGTCACACAATGACTCCAGGCGGACCCTATATCCTAACATCAGTTCTTAAGGTTTCCTGGTTGTCTGGGAAGGTTTTATCCTAAAGCCAGTTTCCTGAAAACTGGTATAGTAGTAACTACACTGTCTATTCAAAAGATCGCAGCAAGAGTTCCGTGGGATTTTTTTTTCATTTAATGAAATTTTATTGAGTGCCTCCTTAAAGGTCTAGTTGGGGAAGATAAAAAGTGACTAAGCATTAAAAAATAACGTTATTTAAAAAAATAACGTTATTATCCAATCAGATGTCTCCATCTAATGAAAGGGAAATACTTGCTCTTCTGTCTTTTCTCTTTCCCTTCTCTTGTCCCTTCCCAGCTCTTCTTTCATTTCTCCTCCCCCTCCCCCTCTTCCTCTGCTGTCTTCTGCTTTGTCTGCTTCTCCTCCTCCTCCTCCTCTTTCTCGTCCTTCTCCTCTCTTTGACATGTGTCTATCATGTATTTTCAGAAATAACCCAGTGACATCTCACATGGATGTACCATTCTCTTACTGCAACTCAGATTGCGATTGTGATAAAAATCAATGGGAACCAGTCTGTGGGAACAATGGAATAACTTACCTATCGCCTTGTCTAGCGGGATGTAAATCTTCGAGTGGCAGTAAAAAGTCTACAGTGAGTATTAGTTTTTACTTTCTGTCTTCTTAATCAAAGTCACAGATTTAACAATTACCTAAAACTCTTTCTGTAACTAAGACATCCAGTAAAAGAGATAAAACAAAAGGATCCCAGTATTATCTGTGGCCTCAGTGGCTGTGATGTTGTACAATATAAACAAAGATTCATACAAAATCCTACCTAGGACACAATCAGGTTTTTCTGTTACTTAAATTCTACCTCGAGATTGCCCCACCTTTTCTCCTTGAGATTGTAAGAATATGACCTGTTAACACTTGAATGCACGTAGGCTTTCTAAGAAGCACCTCCCTTGACTGAAGAATATGATTTCTAATCAGTCGTTATTATTTACCTATCAGACGTTAGCGGAAAGTTCTGCGTTAATCCTTTGTCATCACTACCTACCTCACTAGAACAATCTATGTGCAGATGGGTATATAGATTCAATGGTTGTAGCGCTGAGCTCTCTACCCTTTTGACTTTCCGGGAAATGAATCAAAGCTTCATGTTCACTTCACTGCCAAATTCCTGGGTTTTTTTTTTTGTTTTTTTTTTTGAAACAGAGTCTCACTTTGTCACCCTCAGTAAAGTGCTATGGCATCATAGTTCACAGCAACCTCTAATTCTTGGGCTCCAGCGATTCTCTTACCTCAGGCTCTCCAGTAGCTGGGACTACAGGTGCCCACCACAACACCCAGCTACTTTTAGAGGTGGGTCTCGCTCTGGCTCAGGCTGGTCTTGAACCCCTGAGTTCAGGCAATCCACCTACCTCAGCCTCCCAGGGTGCTAGGATTACAGGCATGAGCCACCACGCCTTGCACACTCCCTAATTCTTGACTGCTAGTTTTGATTTCCCCAAAGCTGCCATTTCTCCCGTGAGGATAATTTAATATCCTGCTTCACCCTCCCTCCTGGTTCATCTTACAAGGGTACATGTGAATCTTTCTAAATGTAGAATACAAATGTCTTGATACAGTAACTGTAACTAAGAAAATGACATGAAGGCTATGTTAACCAGTTAGATGAAAATATTTCAAATTGTATATAAAAACAGCACATTGTACCCCATGACTATATTAAAGTACACAGCTATAATTTAATAAATAAAATAATAATAATATGCTGCTTCACCTATTGCCAACATATCCCATAAAAATGCCATTTTTATCTTCACTCCAAACATTTCTTCCTATGTGAAGTGTAGGTTGTCCCCAATCTCCTGACTCATTCCCAGTACTTGGGAATCAGATATGATGTCCCCCATACCTTTAACCCACTCAATATCTCACAAAGTTGAGTAACTACTTCTCAGGCTCCTCTCCCATAACCAACATTAGTGACACAATCAGGTCTGATTATTGCTCTCTGCCACACCATTCTGTTTGATTTTCAAGCACTTTCCATCTTTCCCTTGCCCATTGTCCTACCAGTTGTATTATGGATAGGCATGGAGAACTCTGAAGAGTAAAAAACCCGAGGGTTTTTGAAGATAGGACACAACTTTAATAAACTTTCACAAATATGGCCCCCAAACTATAATTTAAAGCACATATTTCACAGTCATGGTTGTAGTACTTTTCACTGGGGGGTTCCCACTTAACCTATGTCTCACTCTGTCCCCTAGTGTAGGCTTCCAAGGAGAGCCCTGTCTACCAGGGAGACATCTTCTTAATACTGGCAATGCCATTTGGGGGATACTGCAAAGTTCTTTTACTAAATCTTTAGTAATAAACCATCTTTTCATAAAACAATGTTCTTTGTACCAAAGTTTGGTTTCATTGTCCATATGCTGGAACCATAAAGGATTCCTCCATAATATTCTTAGTGAACAAAGAAAGTAAAAAACTAAAAAAAGTAATCTTGGGAGAACCATACAAGGATGGATTCAAACTCTTCTACAATTCCCCCTGAGTAATTAGTCTTTAGCCCTAACAGCTTCAAGGTGAATTTCTCTTAAACCTCAATTTGTTCTAGAATAAGCACCATTTTTATTCTATTTTATTATTATTATTTTTTTTTTGCAGTTTTTGGCTGGGGCTGGGTTTGAACCTGCTACCTCCAGCATATGGGGCCAGCCCCCTACTCCTCTGAGCCACAGGTGCCACCCAGCACCATTTTTATTAAAGCCACCCATCTACATAAACTTCCTGCCAGATAAGCTTCTAAAATAATTTGTTCATAAGTTTTCTCCTTCTGTGCTCTAACCCTTACTCAGGGTGCTCTGTTTGTTGAACCTCTCTGATAAAAAAACAGCATTTATTTGATTATCTGTCATGCTTTTTAATGTTTTGCTTGCTAAAATAGAACTCAAACACACCTGTTTGGCTTTATCTTCCCTAAACTTTGTTCTATTCCATGGGTGGCTTTAGTTCCAGATTTGGTCCTCTCCTAAACAGCTATATTTTCTGAATTCTTTGGGTCATCCTTCCCTGGGGCAGTCTCTGACAGTTAACAGGCATTGCTGAAGAGGCTAAATAAATGTGCTATTGACAATAAAAATAAGTAGGAGAAAAATACTAAAAAGAATTTATATGAACAAGAAAATTATATGCAGAGTTTCAGACACTAATTTCTTCACTTCATTCCTGATTTTAAAATTGAGAATGACTTAAAGGTTAAGAGTGAATGACTTTGTCTAGGAATCCATGAGACCATTGAGTCTTTCAACTAGTAAGCAAGTGTACTTTTAGAATTTGTTTGAACTATACATCTTTTAGTTTGAATGAATGAAATTTGGTTATATATAATGGAATGCATGGATAGCCTTCCTGTGTTTTATAAATGTATTCTGTGATATTTTTAAAACTATTTTTTAGGTATTTCATAATTGTACTTGTGTGGAAGAAACTGGTTTTCATAATAAAAATTACTCAGCCCTTTTGGGCGAATGCCCCAAAGAGGATGTTTGCACAAAGAAATTTTACATGTATGTAACAGTGCAAGTCTTGAATTCTTTTTGCTCTGCCCTTGGAGCCACCTCCATTGTCTTGCTAATTGTTAAGTAAGTATAACCTTTTAAAACATTTTTATGTATATTAAATTATAAATACACCTAATGATATACATAGTTTTCCATAACATACATGGAACTCAAACTGATACTGTGTTACACTTTAATTTTCTGAAAATGCATTTTCTTAGAATTATAGTGATACTTAATGCCCTACTTAATCATTTTGCCTCGGATTCTTCCATCATGAAATCTTGATTCCATCCTTTCTCCTCTTACTAAGATTCTTTTAACTTAAGTTGCCTGGCATCTTGTTGGGCTTCTCATGATTAATTATCTATTGATTTCCTTGAAAAAAAATTCAGACATAATCAGACATAAATGTAAACTCTAGTCTCTAATGAAACTTAATCTACTCATAGCATGGCTTTTTGCCTCATCGTCCAGCATGTAATCACAGATAAGTATATCAGGGTGGCTCATGCCAGCTGTGTGAGAGGACAGGGGAGAGAGGATCCCTAGAGGAGTTTGAGTCCAGACAAGGCAATATCGCAAGACCCCATCTCTACAAAAAATAATAATCTAAAAATTTGCCCAGGCATGGAGGCATGTGCTGATAGTCCCAGTTACTCAGTAAGAGCAGGAGGATCACTGCGGCAGCAGTGATCTGTGATCACAGGATTTTGAGGCTGCAGCAGTGATCTATGATTACATCATTACCCCACTACACTCCAGCCTGGGTGACAGAACAAAAAACCTTGTCTGGAAAAAAAAAAAAAGGAGGAAAACCTAAGTTGGCGATTGAGATGTGCGGCTGTGTGACATGTGACATGTGAGGGAAGGGAGACTCAGAGAATGCTTCTCAAAGAAATGCCATTGTAACTAAGGGTCTAAAAAACAAACCAGCCAAACAAAGTGTTTTTGCATGTAAGAGGAAAACTCTACTCAATCCAAGGTGGTGGGCAGGGAAAGAGGGAGCAGGAAGAGGCTGAGGGTGGGGGATGGATGCTCCAACTTAATGGGCACAATGTTAGGGTGTATGACATACCTCCCGGAGGCAGGACACAATTATAAGAGGGGCTTTACTTAACAAATGCAAACAATATAACCTAATTCATTATACCCCCCAATTAGTTTTAAAAAAAGATACTGAAGGGTGGTGCCTGTGGCTCACCTCATATGCCAGAGGTGGTGGGTTCAAACCCAGCCCCAGCCAAAAACTGCGGGAAAAAAAAGAAAGAAAGATACTGGGAAACAAACAAACAACAACAATAAAAAAAACAGAGGGCTTTTCAAGGACAGGGTCTAGGTCAGTGTTTTTCAACCTATTACATCTCACAGTACACCTGAACCTATAGTGAAAATTCCATGGCACACTTATGTGGATTAAAAAAAAAAAATAGAGTGAAAAAAGAATATACTTACTCTGCTTTGAACTTCTTTCAAAAATGATTTCATTAATGATCTTTAAAATTTTTCACAGCACACCTAAGATGCTCTCATGCCACACCAGTGTGCTCTGGCACGCTGCTTGGTCTAGGTACTGATGCTTTAAGGAAGGAAAAGGTGTTTGAGAATCAAGAGAAGCAAGTTGATTGGAATGTGCTGAGTTAGAGGGGAAGGGATGGCACTAGAAGATCAGAGAGGTAAGGAGGAAATAGATAGTACACGTCCTAGAGGGCAAGTTAATCCTTCAGTCACCCCAACTAAAAGTATGTAAAAATTTTATGTAGCTCTTAAAAGTATCCATGTATACCTATGACCCCGGTTAACATCTAATTATACTTTTAAAACCTACATAGTTGATCACAGGTTCACTTTGTCAGCCAAAAGCATGACATAGAATGGGACAAATGTGTTTTTAACTTTTGTCATTGACCTGTTCACTCTGCCTACAGCTATTTAAATTTACCTTGACCCCAAATCTTGTCAAATTTTGTATATGAATTTATCCCACAGATGTACCTTTACCTTAAGGAGAAGCCTTCCATATTTGCCAAATTACAGCTGAATTAACTATTAAAATATCACCTCAAATGCCACATGAATTTGCCTCTCAACAGGTTTTAGCTTCTTGATTTAAGCTCCTTCATAAGAGAATGGGGGTTTTAACAAAACACTGTTCCATCATTGATGATAATTATATTTTATTTTATTAAGAAAATGGTTATATCAACATTACTACTTGTCAAGAACATTTATTAATCTCCCACAGCCATTTATTTTATTGAAGCAAAACTTTTTTGTGAAGCTGACTATGGAGTAAAACCTTGAACTTCAGTCTACTCGTGAGTTTCTGATGCTTACATCATAAAGCTTTTTTTTTTTTTTGAGACAGAGTCTCATTATGTAGCCCTTGGTAGAGTGCTGTGGCATCACAGCTCACAGCAACCTCCAACTACTCTTGGGCTTAAGCAATTCTCTTGCCTCAGCCCCCCAAGTAGTTGATACTACAGGCACCCGCCACGGCATCCAGCTATATTTTGTTGCAATTGTTTAGCTATTGCTTAGCTGGCCTGGGCCTGGTTTGAACCCACCACCCTCAGTGTATGTGACTGACACCATAACCACTGTGCTACGGGTGCCGAACCCATAAAGCTATTGTTAAAACAAGACTAATCAGGGCTGATAACATTTGCTCATTCTCTATATCAGGTACCCTCAAACTACAGCCCGCGGGCCACATGCAGCCCACCTGGGACATTTATCAGGCCCACTGGGTGTTTTTGCCGCCACTGCCTGTCCTGCTTAGCAGCCAACTCGTCCTGGGGCCTGCAGTCCGGTCCTCCAGTGGTCTGAGGGACAGTGAACTGGCCCACTGTTTAAAAAGTTTGAGGACCCCTGTTGTATGTTCATTATCTAATCTGACACAGTTCTGTATACTGAGAATGGAACTATTAACAAAAGTGAGAAAGCTTCACTAGTTTCTAGTGGGAATGGGGAATGGGGGAATAGATAGATATAGGTGAAGAAACAATAAATAAATAAGTAAATATGTAAAATAGGGTAAATATGAATCACCAAAAGGAAAAGATAAATTAGTGGAAGAAAATAGAAAACATGTGGGGGAATAGACAGTTT
The DNA here is from genome assembly GCA_963574575.1 of Galagoides demidoff. NCBI lineage: Eukaryota > Metazoa > Chordata > Mammalia > Primates > Galagidae > Galagoides > Galagoides demidoff. The sequence goes on along the minus strand of CAUYQV010190953.1, from coordinate 17,547 downwards.
AGACATTTTACATTTGTCAAGAGACCTGAATGAAGAGAGAAGGAGTGAAGGTACAAGTGATGCTAACTGGAGGAGCAAACCAGACAACAGTGCAAGGATAAAGGCTCTGGTGTGGAGCACACCTGGCTGTACGTGGTCGGAACAAGTGCATAGGGAAGAGCGAGGAAAGAAGCAAAGCCAGAGAGCTTACAAGATCTTGATTACATGGGTCAAAGAAGGACTTTGGAGTTTATTGTAAATGTATTGAGACACTCCAAAGGCTATGTGCATTGGGACTGACTTTGACTCACCTAACTAGATCATTCTGGCTGTGTGTAGAAACTTTTGGGAGAACAAGAATGGAATCAGGGAAAACCGAAGACTGTGATCAGTTCAGGATTGGCGCTTGACTAAAGATGGCGATACTAAAGTGGGAAGTAATGTGAATCTCAATCTTTGTTTTGTTATCTTTTTGGTTTTCAAGGCAAAGCCAATAGGGTTTGCTCATAGATTGAATGTGACATGTGAGGAAGAGAATATAAGAATGATCTCAAGGTTCTGCCCTGAGCTCTACAAGGATGGCAGTACTACTGAGCAAAATGAGAAAGATTGAAAAGAGAGGGTTGGAGGAAGAGAAGCAAGACTTTGTTCTATCTCTATAAATAGATATCTAGTGACAAGATCACCCCTATCATCCAACGTGCAGGAGAAACCCCAGAGCCAGAAACATAAATTTTGGAGTCAGCAACATACAGATGATATTTAAGTCCATGGCATTATGAGATCTCTTAGGAACTGTATACAGATAGAAACAAGATGTTGGAAGGAACGACCAGGAGTCACTCTAACTCAAGGATCAAGGACCAAAAAAGAGAAATAAGGAATAAAAACTGAGAAAGCATTCCCTTGAGTTATGAGAAAAATCAGGAAAGGGTGGTATGCCAGATGAAGGCTGTATCAGGAAGGAGGGAGTAACCATTTGTGTCAAGGGCTCCCAAGAGTTCATAGGAGTTAGAGACTAGGAAGTGACCATTGAGTTTCAAAATAAAAGTAGTGCAAGAAGATGGTAGGGGAGAAAGGCTCTTTTGAAACGAATCAAGAACAAATCAAGAAGGGGAAGTTCAGACAGCCAATAGGAAAAATTGTTCTGGGGAGTTGCAAAAGGAAGCAGAGAAAAGAAAAGATATGGTAGGTAGCAGGGTGGTAGCATCAAGAGTTGTGCCTGTGTTCAATGCTGAGTATAATGCATACTTGTACACTGATAAGGATTGTCAGGTAGAGATTAGGGAAGTTAATCATGCAGGAAAGAGGGGAGCAATTTCAGAAAGGGAACAAATGAACAAGTACATAACAAGTACACAGAGCTTTACCCTGGAGTAGAAGGGAAAGTTGTCCATGTGGGTACAGGTAAATGTGCAGGTTTAGTGCTGTCAGAGTCCTGAATTCTTTCCTGACTTCTCCTTTCTCTGTTAGACAGAAAGCAAGGTAATCAATTGAGTGTGAGGAGTAAGGAAAGAAAGAGGCTTGAGATGAGATCAGGCAATGTGAACTTGAAGATTGGAGGAATAGACTGAATGAGAAAGTGGGTTAGTAAAATACAGTGGGATTGCCCCGGAGGCCACCATGGGTTGGTGGTTATGAATGCAAAGTGAGCACAGTCAGCCTGTTTGAGTGACTTCTTTCAGCAGTGCAGCTCTTTGAGTGTAGGTACATGGAAGGCAGAGAGTTGGATGAAAAGATTTTTGGTTGTCTAGTATAATAAAGCATGAGAGAGACCAACAGTGCAGAGTATGTGCAGAGCAGTGGTTATTATGAGGTCAGGGTGAGAGAGGAAGTGAAGGGGTGAAACTAGCAATGGCCAGTGGCGAGGTCAGGGGAGTCAATCCCACAGTGCAGTCATCCCACAGTGCAGAGTCCTGTGGGATGGAGGCTTGCTGCAGCAGGTGTATTAGTGTGAGAACATTTAACAGACAGGAGGTGCTGAGGAGGGTGGGCATGCTCAAGAATTAGCAAAGGGTGTCCTGATTGGTCTGCCTGGGGCAGGGGGTGGAGGAGATAAGAGCTTGTAGAGAAGAGGCCAAGAAACAGGCAGACCAGAGCAGTGAGAGGATGGTCTGCATGGATATTAAAGCAACGATAAAAAGTGGCAGACATTGTTTTGGAAAAAATGACAGAGCGCATAGAACCAAAATCATCAAGGAACAATGGGAGTGGTAATGTGCCAGTCTGCAGATACCTTCAAGAAAAAAACACCTTAGGATCAGTTCATTCAATATTTCAGTAAAAGTGGTGTTTCTGCTTCTTAGTCACCTCCCCATCTCAACCCACCCCAGCTACTACTGTCGGGATAAATTCATGTCACTGGGTGTGTATTAGGTTGGCACAAAGATGTCACAGTTAAATACAGTAGATACTAAACTACAGATTTGTAGTTTAGTTGCATTATGTAATTTATAAATCATATTAATAAACTTTTCTTGTTAACATCGATGACAGAAATAAGGTGGTAAAAAGAGGTCTGCTAAGATGTATATGTAGGTTAACGGTATCTGCTCTTTTGATATGATCTGTCTTCAAGTTCCCTCCAAATACTTTCTCACAGGATCTTCATAAGCACTAAATGGGCTAGTGTTAAAGTATCTTGAAATCATAACAGATTGAATACATAAGAGAATAATTTTATTATCGTTAAAGTGTTTGCCTTTTTAAAACAACCGAAATATAACTTTATATAACATGAACCATTCACCTTATGGTTTTCAATCTACTATGAAGACCAAAAATACTGAGAAATATTTTAACATTGAACTCTGTCTGATATTTGAACAGCGTTAAATGTTGTCTTGCCTTTATCTAATTTCAGGACTGTTCAACCTGAATTGAAATCACTTGCAATGGGTTTCCATTCACTGGTTATACGATCACTAGGTATGGAAAACACATGGATTATTAACTTAAGATATAAATATTCATATCAAAGCTTAAAAACCAAATGTAATACACTTTTGGTTATAAGAAAGTAAAGAAAAAGGAATAAGGAAGAATTGTTTCTATTTTCTTGGTAAACCAAAACAGTAAGAGACAAACAAAAATTGAATGACCTAAAAGAGAATTTTATTGTTAATTCTAGTTAAAGTCAATCTGTAAGGACCAAGGAATTATATCTGTGTTATACTTTTTCCAACGGAAAGATAAGCAGACCCCCAAATGTTTGCACTTTCAGACAAATAGAAATCTTTCTTCCACCCTGTCAGAGGGAAGGGCCTTCCATCTAAATTAAGATATTATTTAAGGAGGGACCAAAGCAGCTTGGGAGGCCTGGGAATCTGGCTGGCCAGGCTGAGGTGCAAAACAACAGAAGCTGACATGAGCTGTGCCGCTTCCCACTGCCTGCTTCTGGAAGGCTGGGCAGTTAACCTTTATCAGTAATTAAAAATGCAAAAGAGAAGGAGAAGTCAGACTCTACGACTGGGCATCTTGGATTAAGAGAGTGTTCTGAACAAAAGAAAGCTCAGCAGATTGAGGTTTATGTTGGCAAATGGTAGGAGTGAGAACTCCAGAGGCTAAAGGCCTATTTAAATTATGCAAAGGGGACAAGTAAAGAATTTAGAGTATTATTCTTTCCCTCTTGTTGCCACTTGCCTATTGTGTCCCATAGATGCCTGTTATCATTGAACAATTTCTAACCAAGCCCCTGTGAAGAATGCCTGTTTGTAAGAACAATAAACAGTATATGCTTTATTCATGGAAAATAGGAAAAGGGCATCTTAATTTTGAGATTGGGGCAGAGGATTGATTATGACCCAGAGGCAACCACTGGTACCAGAAGGAAAAGCAGGGCAAGTCAATCCCTGGGACTCTAGGCAAGCAAAGAAAAGAATATAACTCCATATTCAAATGGAGATTTGAAAATTACAATGGAGGCGTTGTCCAAGAAGTGTATTTGGGGGTCAAGATCACAGATCCTCAAAGGTAAAAATGAAGAAATATAAAGGAAATAAGAAAGAAGAAGATAGAGGTGCTCAGGATTCCCACCAGCTCTCTTCCTAATTTTCTCTTTTGTGTATCTCTCGTCTTCCAGCCAGTGGCTGTCTACCGCCATACTCAATGGAGATACCACACTCCTAGAACCTAAGCTTAAAATAGACACTAAAAATAGAGTCTGGGTAGTTAGAACTCCTTCTGATATGTTGAAATGGGACTATGAGAATGGAAGAAATTCCAAAATGTATCAATATGAAATGTCACCCAGGTATATTTGAAAAAATGTTCCTTGAATTGACATTTTCTAATCTCATGTTGTAGGAGGAATTCTAGCCCCAATATATTATGGGGTTCTGATTGATAGAACATGCATGAAGTGGTCTATGAACAGCTGTGGGAAACGAGGGTCTTGTAGGATATATAATTCTGTTTTATTTGGGTAAGTTGTCATAAATACATTTCATTAATTGATTTTTTTCCTTCAACTATACTGTTTCTAAAAGATAAAGTTTTCATTGTAGTAATATTAATAGTGATAACCATCATTTAATGAATGCTTACTTTTTATTCAGTATTTTATCAGGAAATCTGGTATCATTTCAATTCTCCTAGAAACTGTAGGAAATGAATATTTTCTTTTCCCTTTAATATAAAGAAACTAAGGTTCAAGGATAATAACTTGTAGAAAAATCACAAAGTTAAAAGAAAAATAGCGAGGATTTGTACTTGGATCTGTTTTCTTTCCAAAACTTTCCTCATACTAAATGTGTGTGTGTGTGTGTGTATGTGTGTGTGTGTGTGTGTGGAATTGCCTGTGGCTTCCCTAGAAAGATACAAAATGACCAGTTGACCAGTAAGGGCTCTGGTCATAAGTCAATAAATAAATAAAAGGGAAAAAATGTTTTCATAATCTGACAAAGACATGAAGCAACAGGCATTCTCGTTTCATTGGTAGGAATGTAGAATGGTACAGCCATGTTGGCAGACAATCTAGAAGTTTCTTATGGAACAAAACTTACAGGCTTATTATGTGATTAAGTAATCATGCTTCTAAGTATTTACCTAAATTGGTTAGAAACTTACACAAAAAGCTGCACTTGAATATGAAACAATGGAAGCATCCAAAGTGTTCTTCAATAGGTGAATGGATAAGCAAACTAGGGCGCACTTGTACAATGGACTATTATTCAGCAATAAAAATAAATGAGCTATCAACCTACAAAAAGACAAGAAGGAAACTTAAGTGTATAGTGCGAGGTAAAAGAAGGCAGCCTTCAAAAACTTCAGACTGTGTGATTCCAACTGTCTGATCTTCTAGAAAAGGCAAAACGATAAAACAAAAAGATCAGTGGTTTCCCATGGCTCAGTGGGGAGAAGGAAGAGATGAAAGAGTGGATCACAGGGCATTTTTAGGGCCTGAAACTATTTTAATAGTAAACATAGTCACAGTAGATACATAACATTATGTACTTGTGAAGTCTACAGGACTGTACAACATAAAAAGAGAACGCTAATGTAGAATATGTGTTTATTTTTATTTAATAAAATAAATTTATTAATGTATCAATATTTGTTTATCAATTGTAATGAATGTACCACACTAATACATGATATTAATAATAAGAGAAGCAGTGTATGTATGCAGGGCAAGGAGTGTATGGGAGCCCTCCATATGTTGTACAGTTTTTCTATAAACTTAAAATTGCTCTTAAAAAAATAAGGTATCTTAAAAGGATAAATCATCCAACATTTTCCAATGGAAAAAAATGACTGTTGCCTATGAAACAAACAAAAATATGCTCACATTCATTGATAACAACAGGATTACAATTAAAACCCACCCAGATTGTCGGCAATCAAAAATGGTGATTATACTGCATTTGGCCAAAGTACATCACTTTGGCCAACAACAGTACTTCCGGGAATATTTGTTAATATGGAACTCTCTTCACTGTATATTGTCACGGGAAATACAATCCTGAACGGTTCCAGGGAGTATGCTATCATTTATGTGAACATGTGGTAATTTTTTAGTTCAGGGTGGACCTCTGGAGAAAACCTTGGATCAAATTCACTGAAAATGCATTCATCTATTTGATGTGTAAATTCACTAATACCCCTCAACAAACAGAAGTCCAGCTTCTTCTGCAATTCTCTGACTGAGGTGGCACTCACTATCTCACCTATGTTTCCATGAAACTTGGTAAAGTTTAAATTATGGAAATAAATTTACCAAAAATAAATCTAGTGAATTTACCTTAATGATTTTAAGAAAGCATTTTTTTTAATTTTTTTTAAGAAAGTGTTTATTTTTAATTTTAATCATCATTTATGTCCAGGACAGCTGGTGAGATGTTCCTTAAAAATTCCTCTCTGCAGTTACTACCAAGTCCAAGCACTTACATAACACATTTTGTGATGCTTTACATTGATTTCAATAGAAATAAACCCTTAGAAACATTTTTTTCACCATACTAGTTCCTTTTACTTTAGTGAAAACTTAGGTAAAACTAAAATGGAATTTTATTTTTTTTTTGAGACAGATTCTCACTATGCTGCCCTTGGTAGAGTGCTGTGACGTCACAGCTCACAGCATCCTCAAACTCTTGGGCTTAAGTGATTCCCTTGCCTCAGCCTCCCAAGGAGCTGGGCCTACAGGCATCCACCACAATGCCCAGCTATTCATTGGTTGCAGCTGTCATTGTTGCTTTAGCTGGCCTGGTCCAAGTTCAAACCTGCCACCATAAATGTATGTGGCTGGCACCATAACCACTGTGCTACAGGTGCTGAGCCAGAATCTGAATCTTTTAAATATTAAATTACTTTATGAACTAACTCTTCTCATTGAATAAATATTATGATATCAAATTTTTACACCCAAAGACCTTTGTGACACCATTATACACATGCCCAATGTACACACACACACATTCTTGTATACATTGGTGATTAAGTTATAACCAACCTATAAGATTATTATTAAGCTTTAAAGAACCAGTGACTGTATTTGCTCATATATTTGCCACTTTCTTTGCTCTTCATCTCTTCTCGCACCTCCTATTCCATCTGGGGTTACTTTCCTTCTGATTGAAGTAGATGTTTTAAAACGTCTTTTAGTGTGTTCTTTTAGTTACAAATCATCAATTTTAATTATTTGAGAAATGTCTTTATTTCAATCTTATATTTAAAAGACATATATTCAGGGTAGAGAACTCTACATTGACAGTTGTTTTCTCTGGGCATGTTGAAGACATCATTCTACTGTCTGCTAATTTCCATTGTGCTATAATAAGTTAGCTGGTAACTGGTTCTCTTATTCTTTTAAGGCAGTCTTTCTTCTCTGTCTAGATTCTTTAAATGTCTTCCCTTTCTGTTTGGTATTCAGCAGTTTCACTATGAGGTGTGTAGGTATGGATTTCTTCTTAATTATCCTCCTTAAGAATCAGTGAGCCTCTGAAGTCTGTGGATTAAAGTATGTCGTATGCAGAAAAACAGCTCCCCAAAGTCGTCTGTGTCTTAACATGTAAATAGGCTGTGGAATAAAGTTGCCAATCAGCTGACTTGAAGATCGGAGTATTATTTGGTTGGGCCCCTTGTCACTACAGGGATTCTAACAAATGCAAGAGGGAGGCAGAAGAGGAGGTCAGAGTGATGTGACATGAGAAGGACTCAGCCCACTGTTGCTGGCCTTGAAGATGACAGAAAGTGGCCAGGAGCCACGGCGTGCCCGTGGCCTTAAGAAGCAGGAAAAGGCCAGGAAACAGATTCTTTCTGAGAGCTTCCAAAAAGGAACAGAGCCCTGTGAACACCTTGATTTTAGCCAAATAAGACAGCTCTTCACTTCCAGGACATGCTTCAGGCATAGCTCACCCATCCTCTCTTTCATAAAGTTTACGCTATTGCTGCCAGCTGGCAATAATCACCCCTCCTTAGAACCCTCAATAGCACATTCTACCCCACCCATATCACTTTCCTTGGAATGTTTTTGTTCATTGCTAGATTGTCTAAAGGGGAATTTTTAAAAAGAGCAGTGCATTTACAACTGGATGCAACAAAAGTTAAATGATTATCTTATGATTTTTTAGTAGACTTTATTCTTTAGAACAGTTTTAGGTTCATAGCAACATTGAGGAGAAGGTGCAGTGACTTCCCATACCACCTGCCCCCAGATGTGTATGCATAGCCTCCCTCATTATCAATACCTCCCATCAGGGGGTACATTTGTTATAAGTTATGAACCTGTATTGTCACATCTTTATCACCCAAAGCACATAGCTTCCATCTTGGTGTTGTACTTTGGATGGGTTTGGGTGATTGTGTAATAACACATATCCCATACTACAGAATAGTCTCACTGTCCTAAAGCTACTCTATGCTCTTCTGATTTATCCCTCCCTCCCCTCTAATCCCTGGAAACTACTGATCTATATCTATACAATATCTATAGTTTTGCTTTTTCCAGGTGACATAGTTGGGATTATACGATATGTGGCCTTTGCAGACCAGCTTCTTTAACTTAGTAATATGTGTTTAAGTTTCTTCCATGTGTTTTTATTGCTTGAAAAGACATAACAAAATCCTAGACCATCTAGATTTTCTCCTTGTCTTCTAGGAATTTTATAGTTTCTTGTTCTACAATTTGGTCTGTGATTTATTTTGATTTAATTTCTATGAAGAGTCTTGTCTAAATTTATCACTTTATAGGTGGATGTCTAATTGTTCCAGCACCATTTGTGGAAAAGACTATTTTTTCCCCATTGTATTGCCTTTGTTCTTTATTAAAGATCAGTTACCTAGGGCAGCACCTGTGGCTCAAAGGAGTAGGTCTCTAGCCCCATATTCCAGAGGTGGTAGGTTCAAACCAAACCCCGGCAAAAAACTGCATTAAAAAAAAAAATAATCAGTTACCTATATTTAAATGGGGGTGGGTCTATTTCTGAGCTGTGTATTCTGTTCCATCGATCCATTTGTCTATTATGGACCAAAACCACATTGTCTTGATTTCTAAAGCTTTATAGTAAGTCTTGAAGTCAAGTAGTATCAGTCCTATCACTTCGGTCTTATCTTTAAGTATTCTCTTGGATAGTCTTGTGTTTTTTTCCCCTCTCTTCATAAATTTTATAATTAGCTTGTTAATATCCCCCTCTTTTCATAAACTTTATAATTAGTTTGTTAATATCCAAAAGATAACTTACTGGATTGCCTGGAGTCTATAGGTCCAGTAGAGAAGAACTGACATCTTGACAATATTGAATCTTTGTGTACCGTATGTGAACATGGAATATTTCTTTATTTAGTTCTTCTCATTTGAGTTTTATACTTCTCTGCATATAGCTCTTTGTATATATTTTATTAGACTTATATCTAAGTATTTCATTCAGGGAGAGTGCCAATGTAAATGGTAATATGTTTTTAATTTCAAATTTCATTTGTTTATTGGTGACACATAGGAATAAGTTTGACTTTGATATATTCACCTTCTATTCTGCAACCTTGCTATAATTGCTTATTAGTTTCAGGAGTGTTTTTTTCTATTATCTGAAACTTTCTACATAGATATTCATTCAAAGTTTTATTTTTCCCTTAAGAATATGTACACATTTTCTTTCCTTTTCTTTTTTATTGCATTAGCTAGGACTTCTGGTACCCTGTTGAAAAATAATGATAGAAGGAGATATTCTTGCATTATTCCTGACCTTACTGAGAAAGCTTTGAGTTCCTCACCATTACGTATGAAGTTAGGTACAGGTTGGGGATAGATTTTTTTTTTTATTTATCAAACCAAGGAAATATTCCTCTATTCCTACTTTAATGAGAGCTTCAAATCATAAATGAATGTTTGATTTTGTCAAATGCATTTTTTTTTTTTGCATCTAGGGATGTGATCGTGTGATATTTTTTCTTCCTTAGCCTGTTGTTGTAATGAATTACATAATTGACTTTTGTATGTTGAGATAATTCCCAATTGGTCATAGTGTATAATTGTTTTTTTAATTATTTTTCTACATTGTTGGATTCGATTAGTTATTTCATTGAGAATTTTTTGCTTCTATGTTCATAAGGGACATTGCTCTGTGGTCTTCTTAACTTGTAAAGCCTGTGACTGGTTTTTGAATTAGGGTAGTGCTGCCTTCATGGAATGAGATAGGAGCTTTCTTACAGCTTCTATGCTCTGAATAGTATTGTGGAGAACTGGTATAATTTCTTCTGTAAGTGTTGATAGAATTCACCAATGAACTCATATGATCTTGGTGCTTTCCATTTTATTAAGTTATTAAGTATGAAATGTCCAATTTCCTTAAGTACTAAGTCTGACAGTTGACATCCTTGATATTTCACTTTGACACATTCTATTTCTATTGTGAAGGTACATCCTCTTTCTAATGCATATTTTGGCTTGTGATTATATTTCAAACTTTTTTAAAGTAATTTTTGTGAAACTATGGATAGGTCAATAATTTGTGTTATTTTGGAGTGTGAGTTCCATCATGAAACCAATGCAGAGCAGACAGGTTGAAATAGGAACAAAGTATTTGGGAAAGATGTGGCTAATGAACTCACAGTAGATTGATGGCCTGAGAAGCGCCATTCTGGTGATTTTAAGCTTGAAAATTAGCCTCATGTAACCTGAGAATAATGTGGATAATGATGAACTCAAAGCTATAGTGGAAGTGAATCTATCTCAATATTCATGTGAATTAGAAGCAAAGTTTGGCACTACGGTTTCAATAATATTGGATCATTTGAAACAAATTAGCAAGATGAAGAAGCTGTGTAGATGGGTCCACGTGAACTAAATAAGCCTCAGAAGTGAAATTGCCTAGAAGGCAATTTTTCTTTGCTGCCATTTCTATACTGTGTTGTTACGAGTGATGAAAATGGATTCCCTTTGACAACTGCAAACACCCAACACAATGGTTGGATAAAGATGAAGGGCCAAAACACAATCCAAAACTAAATAGTCACCAAAAAAAGCTCTGGTGTCTGATGGTCCAGGGCTGGCATGATCGGCTGTAGCTTCGTGAAACCTGGTCAATCCATTACAGCGGATGTCTACTGCAACCAATGGGTAAAGATGATGAGGATGCTTGTGATTAAGCAGCTGATATTGGTCAGTAGAAACAGGTCAATCTTTTGCAAGACAATGCTCTTGCACAAACAATGCTGCTCAAACTACAGAAGCTCGATTTAGAAAAACTCTCTGTCATCTACCATACCTTGCACCAACTGACTTTCACTTCTTCCAGGCTTCAAACCACTTCTTGCAAGAAAAAATATTAAATTCTCAACAAGCTATGAAAAATGCCTTTCAGAATTTCTTTGCCCCTTTGGTCTCTAAGTTTCTTCACTTCTGGCATACACAAGCTACTCTTAAGATGGCAAATCAGGGTGGTGATAATTTAGGCTCCTACTTTGATTAATTGTACTGCTTCTCTTTTTTCTTTTTTCTTTCTTTCTTTTTTTTTTTTTTTTTTTTTTTTTGAGATGGAGTATAACAATGTCACCCTCAGTAGAGTGCCCTGGTTTGAGCAAACTCTTGGGCTTAAGCGATTCTCTTGCCTCAGCCTCCCAAGTAGCTGGGACTACAAGCACCTGCCACAATGCCCAGCTATTTTTTATTGTAATTGTTTAGTTGGCCGGGCTCAGGTTCGAACCCACCACCCTCAGTGTATGTGGCTGGAGCCATAACCACTGTGCTACAGATGCCGAGCCAATTATACTGCTTCTTGTTTGAGATAAAATAAACTTAAGTTTTGATTCAAATTGAATATTCAAATTTAATGACTAATAGAAGGCTAGTAGTTATTGATTCAATTTCTTTAATAGATATAGGCCTGTTTATATTGTCTATTTTTTCCAATGTGAATTTGAGTAGTGTGAATCTTTTAAGTACGGGGTCCATTTCATCTGCATTATTCTAATTATGGGTATCATGTATTCATAATATTCTTTTTCTTAGCCTTTTAATGTTTACACGATCCGCAGTGATGTCCTCTTTTTCATTACTGTTATTATTATATCTCTTATGTTTTTATCAGAGTTAACCTGGCAAGAGGGTTATTTATTATATTGATCTTTTCAAAAGAACAGCTTTTGGTTTTGTTGATTTTCTCTGTTGATGTTTTCAATTTCCTTGATTTTTTCTCTAATTTTTGTGCTTTTTTTCTGCTTATTTTAGGTTTTCATTTGCTTTTATATTTCCAATTTTCTAAGGTAAAAGCTTAGACTAATTTCAGATTGTTTCTCTTTTTATAAATTTCCCTATAAGCACTGATTTTGCTTTATCTCACAAATTTTGATGTTTTTATTTTCATTTAGTTCAAAATATTTTCAAGTTTCTTTTAAAATTTCTTCTTTGTCTTAGGTATTATTTAGAAGTGTATTGTTTCATCATACAAACTTAGGGATTTTCCAATTATCTTTCTTTTATTGACTTCTAGTTTAATTCCATTGTGTGACGGCAGACATTGTATGACTTCTATTCTCTTTGTTAAGATGTTTTATAGCCCAGAAAGTCATCATCTTGATGAATATTTCATATCAGCTGGAATATGTATTCTTCTCAATGCAATGTAATATATTGTGGATGAAGTACTCTATAGGTGTCCATTATATACTATTGATTGATGGTGTTATTGAATTCAGCTACGCTCTTCCTGATTTTTGACTGCTAGAACTTTGCATTTCTGATAAAGGGATGTTGAAATATTCAACCATAATTCATCTATATGTTGTAGATTCATCTACAGTAAGTCCTCACTTAACCACATCAATAGGTCTTAGAAACTGACTTAAAGTGAAATAGCACATGATATGCCATAGAAACTTGACTCTAGTCTATAACAATTAACCTATGGTAAAAATTGCTTTGTTACATAGTTCATCATTTCACTTAAAGCCACAGTTTCCAAGAACCAATAGATAATATTCAGTGAGTACTTGTGGTTGTTCTCCTTGAAGTTTTTTTCCTCACATATTTTTACGCTATATTTGTAGGTGCTTATGTGTTGAGGATTGTTATGTCTTTTTAATTATTATGTAAGGCCCTTTTATAATCACTGATAACTTTCCTTGCTTTGAAGTTTGCACTGTTTAAAATTATAGCTATTACTACTTTTTTTTGATTAGTGTTAGTATGGTATATTTTTCTTGATTCAGTTATTTTTCATTTATATATGTCTTTTTTAAATTTTTTTTTATTTTTACATATACATGTGATTATTAGGTTTCCACTTTTTACCTTCACAGAATTAAAAAGGCTTAATATTTACCAACAATAACAATGTTTAAGATAAGGACTAGAAACAAAAACTTCATAAGGAATGAATGAAGATAAATACATTCAGAAAAGAAATATAGAAAATAAGTCTTCATATTTAAAGTGGGTCTCTTGTAGACTCGCATATAGTTGCACTCTGCTTTTTTATCCTCTAATAGTCTTGGTCTTTTAATTGGTGCATTTAGATCATTGACATTAAAAGTGATTACTGATATAATTGGATTAGTATTGACCATATTTGTTACTATATTCTATTTTTTACAGTTGTTATTTGATCCTATTTTTGTCACTCTTTTTACTCTTTTTCTGCCTATTGTGGTTTTAACTGAGTCTTTTACATGAGATTTTTCTCTTTTTTCTTAACTTATTAGTTGTACTTCAGTTTTAAAAAAATTTTAGCACTTGTCCTAGTGTTTGCAATATACATTTACAAGTAATTGAAGTTCATGTTCAAATAACATAGTATCACTTCACAGGTATTATTGGTACTTTATAATAGCAAAGTGACTGTTTTTGTCTTTTTATCCCTTATATCAGTGGTGTCATTCATTTCACTTATACACAAGCATCAATGAACACATATATAAGCACATATATTATATATAATATCACTGTTGAACAAACTGTTATCTGTTAAATCAATCTAGAAAAAGAATTCTAGTTTTACTTATTTCTTCTCTAATGCTCTCCTTTCTTTACATATATTCAGGTTTCTGAACTGTGTCATTTTCCTTCTCTCTGAATAGCTTCTTTTAACCTTTCTTTCAAGGCAGATATACTTGCAAAATTCCTTCAATTTTATTTGTCTGAGAATGTCGTTATTTCTATTTCATTCTTTTAAGATAATTTTGCAGGGTACTGAATTTCAGCATTTCTCTCTCAACTCTAAATAATTCACTTGCTTTCATCTTGCTTATGTGGTTTCTGAAGAAATATCTGATATAATCTTTTGTTCCTCTATAGTTAAAGTTTACTTTTCTTCTGGTTTTTTTTCAGGATTTGTTTTTAATCTTTAATATTCTGTAGTTTGAAAATGATAGACCTAAGTATAATTTTTACGGCATTTATCCTTTTCTGTTCTGACCTTCTTTAACCTGTGGTTTAGTGTCTGACATTAATGTAAAGAAAATTATCAATCACGATGTTTCAAATATTTCTTTTGATCCTTTCTTGCTTTCTTCCTGATCTAGTATTTCCATTGCACAAACTTACATAGTTGTCCCAGAGTTTTTGGATATTTTATTTTGTTCTTTTCTGTTTACTTCTCTTTGCTTTTCAGTTTTGAAAGTTTCTATTATGTTATTCTCACACTTAGAGATTCTTTCCTCAGCTGTGTTCTACCTACCTATAAGCCCATCAAAAGCATTCTTCATTTCTGTTGTAGAGTTTTTGATCTCTACCATTTCTCATTGGTAGAGAATATCTATCTCTGTTTACATTGCCCATCTGTTCTTGGATGCTATCTACTTTATCCATGATATCCCTTAGCATATCAATCATAGTTGTCTTAAATTCCCACTTTGATAATTTTAACATCCCTGACATATCTAGATCTGGTTTTAAGGCTTAATTATTCTCTTCAAACTGTGTTTTCTGACTTTTAATATGTTTTTTTTTTCTTGACATCCAGGCATAATGTATTAGTTAAAAGGAACTACTATGCATGAGTCTTTGGTAACGTGGTATAGGATGCTGGCATCCTATAGTCCTATGATTAGGTGTCAATCTTTTAGTCAGTCTGTACTTCTGGATTGTAAACTTCAATCATGCTTCTCAGGTGGTCCCCTTCCCCCTTAGGTAGGAAATGATGGCTTGAGGAGTTGAAATTTTGTATTTTCCTCCCTCCACAAGGAAGGCTAGAAACAGCTGCAGTTTGGATTTATGGCTTCATGATTGTTTTAAAATAATGAAAGTTTACTTATTTGCTAAAGAAAAGTATCACTAGAATGGCTGTCTTAATAATTTTTTGCATAATTTCCATTTTTTCCTTTATGATCTGTATACTGGATAAGAACAGTTTAAGTTTCACATAACATAAAATGATAATCTTTTTGTTTTATTTTCACAGAAAAGTCTACATTGGCCTGTCTGTAAGCTTGAGATGCTCAGCACTTCTTTTATATATTGTATTAATTTTTTTAATGAAGAAAAAATATCAAGGAAAAGATGCCAAGCCACCAGAAAATGAAAAAAATGTCACAAATGAAGCCAACAAGGAATCTTTAATGAACAATGAACATTCTATACCTTCTGATGTAGCAGAGGGTGAAACATGTACTTGAGGAAAAAACCACTTCTGTGCTATGTTTCCAGTCAACCATGTATTGGTTCAGTAAGACATTATTTTTGCAGACTTCCTGCTCCTTTCATTGAGAATTCCCACATTATTTACTTATGATGGAACAGTGAATAAGCCTATAAATTTATAATAAACTATAAATAAAAAGGAATGAGAGTTCACACTGTTAGGTTAGAACTGTGAATTCATATTAAAATTAGGATATATGATCCATAGAAATTTAAAGCAAGATGCATCATTAGTATGTAATAGAAATAAAAGTATTTGCTCAGGTAATTATAACTCTTAATAATCACAGTGACTAGAATATGGGTAGAGGTTTTAAAAAAAAGACAGGAAGGATTAATAGTCTAAATAAGGGGGCAAACCTGATGTCTTTTTTTTTTTTTTTCTAAACCAACTTGGACCATATCACTCAGGCCTGGGATCTATCTAGCCTGCTGGAGAATTTATGCTATTGTGATATCTGTTATTTATATTAAATCATATATTTCACAGACTTTTATATTTATAATTTGAAATTGTGTTTAACTAGCAATTCTGATATATCTTCCAACTTCCCATTTAAAAACTGCTAAAGAAATAGAGATATTCAAATATTTGCAAACTATGATTGTTAGACAAGATATTACGGAACATGTTAATTTTCTATTGGACCTATGGAAATGGGTTAAGAAAAATTGACTTTGCCTCTAGAAAGCAATACTCATTGAAAAGATGTGTCTTCATTCCATCTGTTTATTCTCTGGAAGAAGTAAAATCTATGCCAGATAATATATCAGCTATCATCCTATTACATGGGTTTTTTTAATTTGTTTGGTTTTGGTGCGCAAAAAGATATCTTTCATATCTCTACAAGCAACCTAAGAAATAGAGTGAATGAGACAAATATTCAAATATTGCATTCCCTAGTGGCAGCAGCTCTGTTATAATGAATGCTAGAGTTGGTAGTTTTTATTCTCAATTGGTTTTGAAAGACTCTTTTTGCATCAGAAAAGAATCAACTATGATTTCTTTTTAAAAAAGAAATGTAATCATAAATCTGCTCCAGAGATTCTGAATCAAAATATCTGTGATACAGCTTAGATATCTCTTTTTAAAAAAAATTCCAAATTTTCTGTCCACATGGGTAGGATCCCATGATAGATAGAAAACCACAGGATAGGAGGATTACCTGAGTTTAGCCAAGTCACACAACATAAATGGTACTAGAATCTGGGAATTGGCCTGACTGTAGACCTGAGAAAAGATTCATTAATCAAACTAACAGAAATTTGGGGGAAATCACCCACATGCTAAGTTAGTGAGCATCATATAGCAATCTGATGGTGATAGGGTCATATATACATTTTTTAATTTAATGGATATTTATATACTATGTATATAATTATACCTATGGTATATAGAATTCTACATATTTATGGAGTACAATGTGTAATGATCACATTATAACAATTAGCATATCCATCACCTTAGACATATATTGCTTCTTTATTTTGAGAACATTCAAAATCTCACCTACCATGTTTCCCCAAAAATAAGACCTACCCAAAAAATAAGCCCTAGCACGATTCCTATGCATTTGTTAAATATAAGCCCTATCCCAATAATAAGACCTAGTGATGGGCATGGCTATGCAACGCATCTGCATAGCCACATCATGCATTTCAGCACAGAGCAATAAGGAAGACTGGAATACCTTTTATCTGCCACAGATCCTTTCTCTGAGCTGCTCGCACTTGTGCAGGTGCACGTGTGGTAATTGTGGTCGCAGGCATCCTGTTGTGCACATGTGAACAGCTAGGGGAAAGGAGTTCACGCATCACTAGCGCCAGCCCCACCAACAAGGTTGGTTCCCCCTGTTAGGTTCCAGAAGAAGATGACTTAACTGTATTTGAATAAATGTAGATTGTTGTATTATACTTAATAAAAATAAGACATCCCCTGAAAATAAGCCCTAGTGTGTCTTCTTGAGAAAAAATAAATATAAGACAGTGTCTTATTT
>CAUYQV010190949.1:0-48652 GCA_963574575.1 Galagoides demidoff | reverse complement strand
GAATCCCCAGCCCGGACCCGCCAAACAACAATGATGGCTGCAACCAAAAAATGGCCAGGCGTTGTGGCGGGCGCCTATGGTCCCAGCTACTTGGGAGGCGGAGGCAGGAGACTGGCTTGAGCCCAGGAGTTGGAGATTGCTATGAGCTGTGATGCCATGGCACTCTACCCAGGGGGATAGCTTGAGGCTCCGTCTCAAAAAAAAAAAAAAAAAAAATTGAAAACAGTGTAACCTAAACATTTGTACCCTCATATTAATCTGAAATAAAAACCAAACAAACAAAATAAACAAGAAGCAGCAAGTAAGCGCTGGTCTGCAGGTGACATGTTATTTCTGTCATAGTTCCTAGGCAGAATCTGTGAGGCCCTCCTCTCCCAGTAGCTTGCTGCTGTAGCTGGGGTGCTTTCTGCAGACAAGCTGTGTCTGCCAGCCCCTCCAGGAGCAATGAACTACAGGGTTCTCTCACTACATGCCTCCCAGGTCAGCCCACATCCAGGGACTGCTCCAGGTGGGAATACCAATACCCAGACACTGCAGCCCAAGGTGGGCCAACTCTGCTGGCCATATTAGCTCCAGAAGTCTCTGGATGTCACTGAGTCTCTTTTTGGGGTAATATGACTTCTCTGTCCTCCTAATCCTGCTTCTTTCTCCTCCTTTCTAGGGGGTTATTCCAAAAAACATTCCTTAATAAACATCTTGTACGTAAACTCCACCTCAGGGTTCTTCTTAGAGAACCCAACTGTGACACTCACCATGTGCCCACAAAAGAGAAGGCTGGAAATATCGTCCCAGGAACACACTGAGGATTAGCTCATTCACTAAAGTGAACAAGGCGGCAAATACAGATGCGAGAGTCTAAAGTCACAGCAATGATAACAGCTAATATTTATTGAACATTTCCCTGGCACATGCTGTATTGAAGTATGTCACCTGGATTAGGCCATTTAATCTTCACAACACTCTATGTATTAAAACATGGGATTAGACCAGGGAATGGCAAGCCGTGGCCTGCAGATCACCCCTTCCTTGTGTATCGTCTGTGGCTACTATGTTCAGGCTCCAACAACAAAGTTAAGTAGTTGTGACAGATGCTGCATGGGCCACAAAACGGAAAATATTTACTACCTAGTCCTTTTCAGAAAAAGCTTGCTGAAGTCTGTGTTAGGTGCTATTCTCACTTCATAGATAACAAAATGGAAGCTTACAAAACTATGTGGTTGATTAAATCACAGAGTGCCATTTTTTGGTTGTGAAGGCAAACACTTACAGAGCCCCTCCCCCCTACTGGGATGGCAGGTGCAGAACCCCACCTCATCCATCCCTTTCACGGGCCTTTGTAAGTGCTCAGTGAATGAACTTGAATGATTTTCCTTTCTCTTCCTGCCACTGTCCGCCTCTCTGCTCTTAATCCCCTTCCAGCCAGGTCTGTCCTCTGAAACCATGGCCGTGTGGCCTTGCTCTGCCAAATGAAAAATACGAGAGACTCATCAGTTTGGGGAAACTTTAACTACCTGTTTATCAGGAAGCACTTCATAATCGCTGATAAATCATTCTGTGTGTTGAACCATAAAGTGAAATGAAATGACAGCCTTCAACAGACCCCTTAGAATCAAAGTCTATCCTAGACTCATCCAGAATATGGGCCTGTGCCCCCAAGTTCACTCCCATTCTTAGGAGCCCAACTGGGAACCGAGCCCAGGCCATTTGATTCCACAGTTTGTGCTCTGGACAACATATTCTACAGATACTGTTCTAAGTACTCATGTAGGTTTTCTGGCAATGATTTTCTGCAGCAGAGAATTCTTGCAGCAATTAGAAGAGATTCTGTTTATCCATCTGTTGATATCACACCTTGTAAAGATAATTTCCTCAACTTTCAGATAGACTCCCTGGATCTAATTAGTTAGGAACATTATTAGACCCCTAAAGCAAAAATGTTTGACATTCTTTCCCGATTCTTTGTTAGCTGAAAAACAGTTGGCCCTCAAACGTGGCCAGTGAATAATGAATATCAATTAGTGAATAATGCATGTATGAATGAGTCAATGACAAAGAATCAATCAGTCTTCAGCCCCTTGACAACTTAAGCACCTTGGGTAAAGGTGTCTTACTGCTGACGACCCACTGCGATTAGGCACCTGAAGGCACACAGTTGTTCATTTAACAAACACTGAGCATTTAGTATAAATGGCACATCCTGCATTAGAAACACACAAGTCTCTTTCCTTAATGCAGGTCTCCAGAGAGGAGGTTGAGGCATGGAAATCAAAGTGGCCCAGGCAGCTTCACCTGGTGCTTCGGCCTATTACTCATATGTAGGGAAGAAGACATGGGGGAAAAGTGAAGACAGAGAGATGCCTTTTCTAGTAAGGAAATACGAGTGTAAGGTCCAGGTGGAGGATTGGAAAGGGTTAAGCATACATTTCTTTGGCAGCTGGCAAATGTAACCTGATCACTCTTGGCAGCAGCTTTTTAAACCTGGGCTTTAAAACCAGGGAACCTGGAGGAATCACAGACACTGGGCTGGTTTTACTGGTCTCCCCTCTCTGTTTAGAAAGCCAGGCCTTTCCCTGCATGGCTGGGGTTCCTTTGCTGGTGTGAGAAACCCCCGCTTGTTGCTCAGTTTGTCCATATTATGCTGATCTTTCCTAGTTGCCTTATCAGAGTATGTCCTGGTCTGTAATAATGGAGTAGGTGGGGAGGGCAGCAAAAGAGAGATGTTATAAAAGCACTGATTATTTCAACTACATAATTCTGTAGTTGAATTGTAGCAAATTCTGTAGCAAAAACTGTAACAAAATTCTCTCTATAGAACTTTTCAAACCTTTTTTTTTTTTTGTCTGAATCTTGAGATATTCTTTTTTTCTTTTTTATTGTTGGGGACTCATTGAAGATACAAGAACCAGGTTACATTGGTTGCATTTGTTAGGTAAAGTCCCCCTTGTAATAGCGTCATGCCACCAAAAGATGGGTCACACACCATGACCCCCAACTCTCCTCCCTCGTCCCTCTCTCGGTTTTTCCCTTCCTCCACCCTTAAACCTTAATTCACGGATCTGACCTCCCCACCCCCCAAACACACACACACACACACAGGTCCACTGCTAGATTCAGTTAAAGCAGTGGTTCTCTAACTGTGGGTCACGACCCCTTTGTAACAATGAAAATACATCCTGCATATCAGATATTTACATTATGATTCATAACAGTAGGAAAATTACAGTTATGAAATAGCAACAAAAATAATTGTATGGTTGGGGGTCACCACAACATGAGGAAGTGTATTAAAGGGTCATGACATTAGGAGGCATTAGGAAGATTGAGAACCACTGGGTAAAGCAAAGTAATTCAGGTTAGGGTGAAATATAGGTAAATCCCATTGCTCAGTGGAACTCTTCCTGCAAACAGCTAAAGACAAGTCAGAATGTTGTAAGCAAACCTAAAGCATTATTAACACAATTTACCTTCATTCTGGTTTATCTTACTATAACCAAGAAGAAAAGAAAGTTTGCCCTGCAAAAAATGTTCTATGTCTAACACAAAGCATGGATTGTGTCTTCAATGCTAAGATGGGTAATACACATCATAAGAGGTAAGAAAAGAGAATAAACTGAGGTTTAGGGTACTTCAAGGAGTTTCATGGAAGGAAAAAATCCTGAATTCTGGCTCAGTGCCTGGGGTGCCAGCCACATACACTGGAGCTTGCGAGTTAGAATCCAGCCCGGGCCTGCCAAACAACAATGACAACTACAACCAAAAAATAGCCAGGCATTGTGGTGAGCACCCTGTAGTCCCAGCTACTTGGTAAGAGCCAAGAGTTTGAGGTTGTTGTATGCTGTGATGCCACGGCACTCTACTGAGGGGCGACATAGTGAGACTGTCTCAAAAAATGAATAAATAAAAATAAAAAAAAAAAATTCCTGAATTCTATTTGAAAGAGAAGGAGGACTTAGTTGAAGGGGTTAGGGCATTTCATGAGAATGATTTGGAGGGAAACATAGGCTCTGGGTGTCTTAAATCTGCCACTAGTGATTGATCAGGGTCTTTTTTTTCCTTCCAAAGAGAAAGAAGAAGAACTAGGTAAATAAAAGAAGTTGGAACAAAAGGCTTCTCTGAGGGAGTAACCCACGATTAGGTAGAAAAAGTGAAAAGGTGTCAATCAATGAAGGGCTTAGGGTCTCAGCAGAGCAGACCAGGAGGGGAATTAATAGATATGGGTGGTCTTGTTTTTTATTAGACTGCTTTTTTCACTATATAATGTCTTCATCAATTTGATGGGAGGTACACAATTTTAGAAAGAAATAATTAGGATCAAGGGTTAAATCAGTGCCATGTTCTATTACTATTGGGCAAAAATTCTAATGTAGACAAAAGAAATAATTCTGATTACTAATGTCCTAAAATGTAAATAATGAAGTAATTCCAGCAATTCAACACCATGGAAAACATTGAAGCAGAAGCAAAGTGGGAGGTTCCTTTTAAAATAGGATCATAATTTACAAGTTGCTGTATCTGAGTGGAGAGGATATTATTGCCTACCTGATACTCAGTCAAACTTGCAGGTGTCTGGGCATGTTTGAACTTAAATTTGAGTGGGAAAACTAGGAAAAGTTCTGTGGAATGCATGGAAGGCCAAAGAAGTATTTAACACTGGTCTACCAGAGTGAATGGAAAGTAATCTGGAGACTTTCTGTGATTGAAAGGCAAGTGTTTCATAGATTTCTTTGTTGAACTTCATCTCAGTTTATTGTATATCCAAGTGTTTTCCGAGATGCAAACTCTTTGAGAGCAGGAACATGTTTTCTTTGTGTTTCCTTGAATTGAGACCAGTCAATAGCCCAAGGAGGCTTGGAGGGTATGACTGACAAGTGTCAGTACAATTTAATTATTATGTAGTTTCCTATTTAATGTTCCAAAGTTCTGAATAAGTGGACAAAAAAATATCAGTGAGAGCAAAATAAGTGAACCGATTTTGACCAGCTGCAGACAGAGTCATTCTGTTGTCTTCAGCAGCCCTCATTGTGTGACTTATCTGGATTGTACGTACGGTAGCTGAGAAGGGGAACAGAATAAACACAAGGGACACTGTGTACACAGAACTTTATTTTTAGTGAGCGCCCCTTTTGTTGATTGGCCACATTTGTAAGGCAGAAGTATGGCCACGGCCAGGAGCTCAGGGCTAGCGCGAGGCAGGTGCTGGCCCAGGGGCAACTCTGTGTTGCAGTCTAATGACCAAGTAATTCTAACTTCATCTAAAATGGAAGTTTGTTTTGAATTTGCAGTAAGGGTCTATCTAGGTTAGCTGAGGGCCTCTAGTTGTTTAATAAATGTTTGCTGAATAACAACTAAAGGTGCTTTCTGGGAAGGGAAATGCTGGGGTGAAGTCCCAGTTCAACTGTGGCTCTATTCCAAAGGGTGCCCCATCTTTTTCTGCAAAGCAGACCTGTCTCCATCTCGACCTTATAGCTTGGCAGACAGATACTGACATCTTCATCACATGCATCTTGGCCGTAATTCTTCATTTCTAAAGGTTCTTTACATTTCTCATGAACACAGAGGTCAGGGTGGAGGAGGTCATGCATTCTAACCTCTCTCAACCTCACTTCTCTCGCTCTCTCTTTTTTTTTAATCAGGGGAAAGCGTGGAACACAGTCCCCCACCACCACAAATTATGCAGTCGAGTTTCCCACATTTTGGGAAATCGCAGGGGTCAGCACATCCGGAGTGCAATGGATAAGCCTCGCCCTGAGAAAACCACCTTCATGATCATGGTATCTCCCCTGCCAGGTGAGTATCTACTTCTCAATGAAATGGTTGAAAGTACAAAGGGAGAGCCTGAGAGAGGACTGTGAGTGATGAGGGACCTGTCTGTGGGCAGTCTTGACCTGAAGCTGACGTCTTTGGCCTCCGGATTGAGGAGACCATGAGGTTTCCTGGGCCTACCGCTTTGTGTGAGGTCTGGGGCAGCCAGCCACACTGGTCTAGCCTCTAACAAGGTTGCAGGTTTAATTCTGGCCCAAAGCTGGACAGGCTGATGTTTGGGTTAGAAATAGCTGATGAGCAGAAAACGCTGCCAGAATCCTGGTGAGCACCTGGAAAAAAGGTAACTACGGGTTCTGTTGAAAATTTTCGCTCTTTACATTTCATTTTTCACCTTTTCCTTTTCCTCTTCTCCTACTGGTCAGCTCCCTTTCTCCTTCCCTTTCCCATAGTCCATCCAGTCCTCTTCCTTCTTGGCCTCTGTCCACCTTCCCATCCTCCCTCCGCTCTGCAGCTCACTCATTTTCCCGGCCTACCCTCTACCGTTGTCTCCCTCTTGCCCTCAATGTCTCTTACTCTCTCTTTCTCTTCCTGTTATCTATAGCCTACTGACTTCTTGTTTATTTTTCTTCTCTCTTTTTCTTTTTAAGAATTTCTTCATGAACCCAGAAGACTAAAAGGGGCTCCATGAAATCCTTGGCAGGAAGAAAACATGGGTGGGAGCTGTTCTGATCACAAGCAGCCACTAAATTTGATTTGTAGCTGATCTTAAATGTAGGAAAAGATTTTCAATTACAAAACTCATAAAGTGTAAAGATGAGGGAACCTGGCTGCATTTTGTGTTTGACTAATGGTCTCAAAGCGCTTTAAAACATTTGGCATTTGCCAGCCTTTCTTTCTTCCTCTAATCTTCAAACTCATGAGTTTTTATGGGAAACATAATCCTCTTTTCTGATTCATTTACACTTAGCTCATCTGAGTATTGTTTTGTAAAAATCATGTGAAGTCCAAGACGTTTTATGAGATCTTTAAAGACTTGTTTTGAACCAGGAAGTTGTGTAGTGCCAATATAAATGGACCTTGGACCCTGCAGGGGTTTGGGTCCAGGATGCATGGCATTAAACTGGGTCTCGACTTGGCAAAGACCTGTCCTCACGCCTGACAGAAACTGGGCTTTCACTTTCAGAATAATGGTGAGTTCAGCGTTTTAGATGAGTGACCATCTCATATGATAGTACATGGGCCACATAACACATTTTTCAAGGATTATCATGCTAGTTATGGAAATAGCCAGAGACTGATGTGGAAAACTGTGACTGGTAGAGTCTTGCAGCGGGAGAGTGGAGCTGCTTACTCATGTGTCTGTTTCCATGTTGGTGGCTGAGTGCACACACACACACATGCATGTAAACGTGTGCAGAGGGATGGGACTGACACCGACGCTGGAGATGTTTTCCTGTGGTTATGTTTCAGGGATGATCTGATTGTAACATATCCAAATCTGTCATAAGGCAGGTTTGGGTTGAAGACTGGTGTGAAATTGCCACTGCTGGAGGTCAGTATTATATTATATTGTGAAAACATTTTTCTGTGAAGCCACAGAACATGATAAAGGTCATCTCCCCTATCTTCCACAACACAAGGATCACAGGCAGATTTCCAGGTCCTCTGGAAACCGAGGCTTAGGGAGGTGAAATGACTTACGAAGTTCTCACAGGAAGGAAAGCAGCAGCTGGAGACCAGCTCCCCAGATGCCTAGTCTAGATGGTGCCCTCTACAGGTAGCTGCCTCTTTACTACAAAAAGCAGCTCTGATGTTCACCATCTCTCCACCTGGGGCCCATGACTCATCCAACAGAACGGTTCACCCATCACCAAAGACTAATGACATTCCCTGTTTCCCAACCTTTCACTGGACATCTTTCCCCTCCTGTCCTGGCTCATCAGAATTTTGTTAGCTCGGCTAGACTGCTCCCCTCCCGTGCCCCATCCATTCTAATTGCTGCCCCCTGATCACCACCTGAGAGGGAAGATTTTTGCAGACTATTTTGAGTTTCAAGTAGGAAATGTTTTCCTTATATGTTGTGAATTTTCATCCAGATAACAAAGAATTATGGACTATCCTGTAATATAGGCATCAGGTCCTCTCTTGAGAGAGTTCTATTAGTATCTCAATGTGTTTCTTAATTCGGTTGTTATTTATCTTTTTAAGAAGTTTTCCATTTATTCTTATCTTCTCTTCCTAACCAGACAGGAAGTTTTTCAAAGACAAAGGTGTCCTGCCTCCCAATACTTTGTATTTCCAGAGCATCAACCTCTGTGCCTTTTTCAGAAAAGACATTTGTATCCTTCCTATAAAATCCAGTGCCACCAGTGTCCCACCTCAATATTCTCAGCTGGTTCACTTGAGCTGAGAATGGAGTGAGGCTGATCTGGAGTGAGCCCATCCGGAGGGGCTGTGGGTGTTCTTAGAGACATAGAGTGTCAGGGCTGAAAGGGACTTTTGATACAACTTTTCTATGTAATGGAAGGGAAGATTTGGTTCAGGTAGGACAGGTGAACTGCCTATGGTCTTCCAACTAATCAGAGGTAGAGTTAGGACCGGAACTTTCCCTCCAGTCCAGGGCTATTTATTCTACCCACAATGGCTCTCAGACTGTGCTCTCACAGGAAGCTGGTGCTCATGCAGCTGGACCAAAGCCCTGCCATGCCAAATCAAATATTGGAGGACTTTCTGCAATGTACAGAAAAAAATAGATTAGTGGATTAAGTTTCCTCAACTTTAAATGATTTTTCCATTAATACTTTGTAAGCCATTGTCACCTGCTACCAAGTGTCTACTAGCCAATGCAGCCAGACAACACAACAAAAGAATACGCCAGAAATAAGAATGAGAACCACCAAAGCCTTGGAAAGAAACCATTCTTAGCACTATGACCCTCCAGGGACTCTGTCCCCTGGAACATCTTCCATCTCCTTTAATGTGGTCTAAAGTCATCTCCAGGCTAAGTGACTCTGTCGGATAGGGGTCCAGGGAACTGATCCAATTTTTTTTAAATACTAATAATAACGGTTTGGGGCTGTCTTAGGTCCTGAACTCTGTACTCCTACCCTAAATGTCCAAGGGCAGGGTTGGCTCTGCGGTTCAAGGCGGGTTTCCCCGTCTCCGCGGGCGCCCCCTGCTGCCCGCCCTCACTCTCGTACCTGCCGGGCGAGGAGCAGGGTACCAGAGGCTGCAGACCCAGAAAGTCGCCATGAGTTTACAGTCCCAAAGAGAACTGTAACGGTTTGCGATGGAGAACTCCGCGCACCCCGGACCGTCCTTTCCGGGGCACGATATGGTATTTGAATCTAACCCCCACACCGAGTTATCCGCTCAAACACGGATAAGAAAATGCCCGGATTTCCAATCCATAAGAAACGAATTCTCTGTGACTTCTAGAAAGAAAAGATCGTTGAGTAACTGGTGAGCCCTTGGTCCTCACCCGGGCCACGGGCGCACAGCGTGGGGACCTCCGCCTCGGAGACCCAGGGGAACAGGCTCGGGGGATGCGGAGGGTGGCGGCGCGTTCTCGGGCTCGGCTCGCGCTTCCCCAATTAGGATCTACGCCTGACGTCACGTCTGCCGGAGATTGGCTGTTCGCATCTGACACTCGGTTCCACAGGAGAACAACTTTTTAAAAGACTTTGCACCCCGGGTTGCCTCCGAGCGTCCCGCGCGCTCGCGCTCGCCTCGCCGCTCTCGCCGGCACCCGCCGCCGCGCCCCCGGCCCGGGCGGACCCTCACCTTGCGCAGCCCGCTCCCCTCCCCCGCCCCTCCCGGGCTCCGCGCTCCCCACCCCCACGCCGGCCCCCTCCTCCCCGCCACAGGCTGCCGGGGTCTGGGGCCGCTCAGCCTCCCGCAGAACTTCCTCTCCTGCGGCCCCGTTGGCCTCCTCCCGCCTTTGCCGTGCTCTCGGCAGATCGCCAGGGAGCCTGAGCGCACGGGGAAGGGCGAGGGCGGCCGCACCGGGCGAGCCGCACGGCCAGGGCCGGGGGCCGGACCGCGCGCGGCCGGTCGCGCCGGCTAGGGCCCGCGATGGCGGGGGCCTGGCTCAGGTGGGGGCTCCTGCTCTGGGCAGGGCTGCTCGCGGCGTCCGTGCACGGCCGGGTGCGGAGGATCACGTACGTGGTGCGCCCGGGCCCCGGCCTGGCGGCGGGCGCCTCGCCCCTGGGCGGGCCCCCGCGCCCGCAGACCTTCAACGTCGCGCTCAACGCCAGGTACGGACGCAGCTCGGCGGGCGCCGGCGCCCCCAGCCGCGCCTCCCCGGATCCTCCCTCGGAGCGGACCCGGCGCACGAGCAAGCTGGGCGGCCCGGCCCTGCAGGGGCTGCAGCCGCCACCGCCGCCGGAGCCGGCGCGCCCCGGGGGCCCCAGCGGGCAGCTCCACCCCAAGCCCGGCGGACACCCGGCGGCCGCCCCGTTCGCCAAACAAGGCAGGCAAGTCGTGCGCTCCAAAGTGCCGCAGGAGACCCAGAGCGGCGGGGGCTCGAGGCTGCAGGTTCACCAGAAGCAGCAGCTACAGGGGTAAGCCCGCACCTCCTCCCCACCGCCGCCCGCCTCGCGCGCGCCGCCCGCGAAGAGACCCTCGGGGACACCCGGAGTCCTGCGGAGGCCGGGGGGTCGTGCGCGGGAGGCCAGCTTTCCCCCCGCCTCTGCCTGCCCTGGCGCGCCACGGGGAGAGCCGAGTGCGGGAAACCCAGGAACTTTCAGTGACGCTAAACTCCTAGCGCATTGTTACCCAGCTGCCGGTAAACACAAAAGGCATTTCTGCCTGGGGCGTAACCTCCTGTGCGCAAACCAGCTACTCCTAGAAGATAGGCGTAAATATGAGGTCACTACAACTAAATTCCTCAGCATCAATTAAACTTCTCGTTGTAACTCAGTTTAATTTTGGTCTAGCTCGTGAAAAAAATGCTTTGAGGGAGAGCTGGCTGGAAAGCTCCCTGTGCTCCAGCTCCTGTTCTGTGGCCTGGACCTTCTTAGCATCCTGGAAATTGTGGACTTGGGCGGCCCTGCACCTGTGGGGTTTGCTGTCCTGGGGCAGGTGTTCTTAACCATGATAGAACTTTTGAATTTTTCGTTAGAAAGTTTCTGTTATTGGGCGCACATAACTACCTCCTCTGTGTGCCCCCCGCCCCTGAGTTAATGACAGGTTGGGGTATAGGAGAAAACTTGTTTTGCTAATTTTTTTTTTTCTTCTCCTCATCAGAGGTGTTTCCAGGCAATGTGACCTCACTCCTTTTTGGACACTGAAACTTAAGTTTCAATTTAAAATGTGGGCCCATATGATATAGGAAATAAATTTGGATCTCCTTTGATTTGGGGGTTAACTAACAGTTTATTTGGACCTTTTTTCCCTCCTGTGTGGCTCTAGGTTAGGAGCTTTTTGGTTCTCCTGTCCTTCCCCGATACCCGATCTTTACATACTTGGGAAGATTTGGGTTCAGCATCTCAGGTGGCTGGTAGGGCTCCAGAGGAGTGTAGGAGCTGGAGCCTGGCCGCCTTTTTGGAATCTGCTGGAAGCCTGGGTTTTTGTTAAGGGAGTATCACTGCTGATGGACTTGGGGGTCTTGCTTTGTTTCAGGGTCAATGTCTGTGGAGGACAGTGCTGTCATGGCTGGAGCAAGGCCCCTGGCTCCCAGAGGTGCACCAAACGTAAGTCATGTTCACAGTGGCCCTGCACAGAAGGCAAAGTGAGGCCATCCACTGGGAGAAGTTGAAGTCTGAAACACAGTCTCCCCATGCAGCCTGCATTGCCACGCAGGAAGGGCTGGCTTAGGGTAATAATAGTATCATTGCCAGCAGCCATGAGTGGTTGCCACAGCACAAGACAGTGCTGTGCACCCAAGATTCCTCTGCCCTCAACCAGAGATTAATCA
Source organism: Galagoides demidoff (assembly GCA_963574575.1). Lineage (NCBI taxonomy): Eukaryota > Metazoa > Chordata > Mammalia > Primates > Galagidae > Galagoides > Galagoides demidoff. The sequence continues at coordinate 36,972 of CAUYQV010190949.1, read as the reverse complement.
CCTTGTCACATCTGTGAATCAGGAGTTGGGAAAAAAAATTCCCATTTGAGAGTATGCCATATGGTAGAAACAATCTAGTTAATTTAAACATGATACCAACAAATGAGAAACATTCAAGATGATGGCAGGAGGGGAATGGGAAGTTCCCCACTCTGATTCTGGAATAAAACATCAATAGTTTTTAATTGCTTTCTAAGAACAGCAACCAGAATCCTCTGTCCTTTAGGCCTGATAGTTTTCTGGGGTACACCACTCAATACTGCTCTTCAGAACTGTTGAGTGGCGCTCCCTGCAGTGCTTCTTCAGTTAGGATGTATGCTGAGCAGTGTTTTAGAAATACGTTTATTAAGATTAGCCTGGCCTTGGGGCACTCACCTGTAGTACCAGCCACTCCGAAGGCTGAGGCAGGAGGATGGCTTAAGCCCAGGAGTTCGAGACTGTAGTGAGCTATGATTGTACCATTGCACTTCAGCCTGTGTGAGACCCTGTCTCTACAAAAAAAAAGAAGTTAATGATTCATATAGTGCATGTAGATTAGAGAATATTGGGAATTTTTTTCCCTGTACATCATGATGTTAAAGATCTAAGTTTAAAATGTATTTTGAAGCTTCTCTTGGTAGGTTAATGCTATCTGGTGCTAACTGGAAGTAGAGAACCCTTATACAGAAACAGTTAAGCACTCTTAGATAGTCTGTGCATGCCATGTGGATTGGAATTATCCAGAATTTCAGCTGCTTATAAGATGCAGCACAATAAGCAAAATTTAGTAATTCGTCTTCTATATCATTTGGATTTTAAAACACTGGTGAGTGAATTAAAAAAAAATTCTGACACAGTCATTTTAGTGATCTCGTTTGTTGAAAAATGCCTTTAATGCCTCAAAGGAAATGGAGAGACTTTGACATAATAGCTTTATTTTTGTAAAGGGAACTGTGTGTGTGTTTTATGATTTGGCTGTGATCAAGAAGTAAAGGCAGACATGAATAAGCCTCGTGATACTTGAACTCAAACCACTAGATCTGAAATGCTCAGGGCTGTCGGTATTTTAAATTAAATTAGATTAAATAGTAATTTTTCATTTTTTGACCTCTTAGATTACACTTGACAGCAATACGTCAGCATTTTCACAAACTGAGAATTGCTCAGGCCAGATGACATGCCCTCTCCTCTCCTCAGTAACTCAGACCTGATATGATATCGGTTGCCTCTAGCGTGGAGGTAGCCGGTCCATGACAGCATCATTGCAATAGGATCTCGCTGTGGAAAGCTTAAAAACTCAAGGAAGGATTTCACAGATGGTTAGATGCCCCTTGATGCCTGTTGGAGAGAATGCTCTAAGGGCTTTAAGAAGTTTACTTAGATTCCTGCAACTATATCATATGTAATACTATGACTTTTTCTACATTTTGGTCAAATAAATTTTTACATAAACTACCAAAAAAAAAGTTTACTTGGCAAACGATGCAATTGAGTGACTTCTCTGAAAAGAGGGTAGATCCTCCCTCCCCTCCCCCCTTCTCATGTTAACCAAGGCTTTGGGAATCCAGGGATGTTCTAGGAAATCCAGAGGTGCTCTGGATCTTGAGAAATTGCCTCACAGCTTCCTGCTTCTCCAGGGAAGGGAGGCAAAGAGGTGTGTATATCTAGGTTTAGCCAAGCTTGCCCCTTGGTGATCCAGAGAGAGGCTGAGGAGGGGCGCTGGTCAGAAAGGTTAGGGTTGAACAGTCAGTTGCCAGAAGCTTCCAGAGAAAGTTGCTACATTGGTTTAATCTCACAATACCTGCAACAAATTCCTCTAGCTTTTACGTTTTCCTTCCAATTCCACAAAGGTAGCCCTTGGGTAGCACCAGGATGTAAGCAGTTTGCATCATTTTCCTTTCCTGTGGCTTCAGCATTCAAAAGATTATCCTTCCAATACTACCCAATCTGACCGATGAATTCAGACCCAAATGCTAGAAACTTAAATCACAGCTCCCTTTAGGAATAACTGTGTTTTTTAAAAGGGATAGATACTGGGGTAGGTCAGTACATAATCCAAAGTAATGTATCCATGAGTTGGATATTTTAAATGGGGACTTGTTTGCTGTGTATCAGGGAGATCTAGAGAAATGGCAGAGCCTTCTGCCTTCAGATAAGACCACTGGGATTACCACTGCTGCTGTGAAATTTGTGTGCATAATTGAGCAGTGTGACTCTAGGAAAGACCTGTGGCCTTGTTGTCAGAAGGCCTGAGTTCAAAGGCTAAGGCCCTTAGTATCTTTGTGGCTTTGAGGAATTCACTTATTTTCTTTGACCTAGTATTTTTCCATGTGCTAAAACCCTGCCTCACTTGTGGAATTGTTCCAAGTATCAAAGTGAAAGAGAATGGGTACGAAAGCCTTGATGAAACCAGAAATATTATCAGGGCTTAGTATTGGGTCAAGTCCAGTAAACCTTGTTTCATTTATTTGTGGCTTGATTTTCCTCTTTCCCTTTGTGGTCTCCTTCCCCTCTCGCCCCCTTATTATGCAAGGTTGAATAATTATGCGTACATATGGCTTATTACATATAAGAATACAAAAACCAATGGTATATCCATATGAAGTTCTTCCTTGAGATAATAGACGTCATAAAACGTGCATGTACATTTAAACGTATAACTCGGCATATCTTCTAATTGTCATCATCTTTTGAGAATAATGAAGAATTTGAGGACTTGCTCACAGTTATACTCCTAACACTCTACCAGCCTGAGCAAGACTGAGAACCTTTCTCCACTAAGAATAGGAATATTAGCTGGGCATAGTGGTGTATGCCTGTAGTCCTAGCTACATGAGAGTCTGAGGCAAGAGGATGGCTTGAGCCCAAGAGATTTCTGTGAGCTATGATGCCATAGTCCTCTATCCAGAGCCATAAAGTGAGAGTCTGTCTCTAAAAACAAAGAAAAAGAATTTGAGTTTGTATAGGACATGTCCAGTTGATGCAAAAAATATTTCTGCATAAGAAATCGGAAGGATTCATGTTGTTTAGTGCTTACATAATGCAGTGAAGAAAATAAGGTATTCTTTTGAGCTACCCTGAATTGTTTTTAGCTGATTGAAACTTAAATGGGCCATGGGCAAATGCTTTTGAGGACTGAAGATTTAATGAACCTTAAATTGCAAATCAAAGAGATGTGAAACACCCAGGCAGCAGACCCACACAGGCAAAGAATGGATGTGGGCACCACAGAGGTGGTCCTCAGGGCTCTAGCCATCCAGTTACTATCTAGAGAGGCCCAGTTGCATATAAATGTTGCTTTTCCAGACACCCTTTATGTGTGAATCTTTAGGAGTTGAAATCATAGCCCGGGATATGTCATTTTTGTTATTATTAAGGGGTGACTGTCAATAGTGATGTCTGTTTTGGGTAAAAGAGATGGTACCATTTTCTAAAGAGTTAACATTTGTAGGAGGGTTTTGTGGCTCAGGGACTTTGCTTTTTAAGTGGGACATTATATCTCTGATGTGTAATGTTTTTGGCCTCCCCCCATTTTTGCATTTTTTACACCCACTCCGTGCTGCCTTGCATTGGTTCTTCCAATCTTTTGTCCCCTTTGTAGGGTGAGTGCAGCCCAGAGAGAGACATTGCCAGTAGGCTCAGCTTTAACAAGGAGGCTGGACCTGACAACACAAAAGAATGAAGGAGAGAGGAGCGCGGGCCAGGCTGGCAGGATGGAGTGAGGGGAGAGGGAAGATGGCAGACATGCATATAAAGCGGGAGCCTGGCACACTGCAGGCCTCCATACATGCTGGATGGTTCTTTCATTTATTTAATGGATATCTGTTTAGCTTTTACCATGTGCCAGGTTCTATGAATAGAGGAGAAACACAGCCAGCAGTAGAGAGTGTAGGTCTGTTTTTACTCACTTAACTCATGGCACATCAAATGACTTGTTCTCTCCTTAGCAAGAAACAGAAAATCGATATTCCATTGCTTTTCCATTGGCATTCAGCCCATGCTACTTTGGGGGAAAAAAAAAAGAAGCAAAACTCAACCATAGAAATTTTCCGGCGGAGGCATCGCATGTGTCCCCTTGGTGCTCAGAGATGCTGCAGTGGATGGCATCATTCAGGAGGGTGTGACACAGCTGGAGTTCAGGTGACCCAGAGGACTCTCTCAGGCTGTCTCCCATCCCTTCTGGCTGGCTGTTGTGCTAGCCGAGCTTGGGAGTTGGGCTCAGAATGATTAAACATTTTTCATATGCCTGCTATGGCCATTGACAGCTGCTTTGCCAATAGATCTGCAGTGAGGTTTACCATGGCAGCTGCTGGGACGGTCACCTCGGGCCCCAGTGCTGGGAGCTGGGGTGGGAGAGTTGGCTGGAAAATCTTGTCATGCAGCTCAGACAGCCTGGCGAAGGGAGAGGGACCCAGAGGTCAAGTTCACACTGGGTCAAATATGTGTTCTCAACACTAGTTAAAACAAACATTTAGGAACCATAAATTCTGTGTTGCGATAGTACTTAAACCTTCACGGGGAAGGCCTCCTCCAGCCCGAGGGCCGCTGACCATCTCGCCTTTCCCCTGCCTGCTCTGTTTTATTGAAGTTTCTGCTGCGCAGTGAACCCTTGGCCCTTAGGAAGCCTGACTTGTTGAAAAGACTTTTTGGCAGTCACAGGGATTTGCTGTTTCTGACCCTGTCATTTGTTGTCTTGGCAATTCTAAACATACTCAAACATGTTTGGGAGGTTGAATTAAATTTTCCTAAAATGCAGATTTTTGCTTCCAAGTCTTTTTTAGCAATGAAAGGGACAACTCAAGAGTATGGGGCAGTGTCAACCTTTCAACACTGACCAAGATCAGACCCTGTAGCGAGGAGCTGCCCTGGGGTCAAGGCTACTGGGCAGGGCCGTGGAGTGGAGAGCACTTTCCTGATAGCGCACTTTCAGAAGCGGGCGTGATTTCCAGGTGGGGAGCAGTGCTCAGACACCACCCCGGGTCCTGTGGCTCTTGCTGCCCTGAGCTGCCTGGACATCATATATTCTCTCCTGAGGTCTTGGTCCGCAGACAGCCTTAACTCATCTGGATTGACTTTTCACTGCCTAAATTCACTTCGTTGTTTTTCAAGCCTTGTGTGTTTGCTAGGGCCACTGTAACCAAGTACCACAACGAGGTGGTTTAGAACAAAAGACATTTTTAGTCTCAGGGTTCTGAAGGCCAGACATAAATCAAGGTTGAGGGCTGTGAGGAAGGATCCATTCGGGGCTTTTCTCCTTGGCCTGGAGGCTGCCACCTCCCTGTCTCCTCACATCTTCCATGCCTATTTCTCTGTGCCAGATTTCTCCTCCTGTAAGGACACTGGTTGTATCGGCTTAGGCCTCACCCTCATGACTTCATTTTATGTCAGTGACCTCTGTAAAGACCCTCTGCAAATGCAGTCACCTTCTGAGGTACTTGGGGTTGAGCCTCCAACAGATCTTTGTTAGGGGGAGGGGCACAGTTCAACTCATCACACAGCCTGTGGGTGCTGTGTCCGTGGGCTGGAGAGGTGGGGCCCTCAGGGATTCCCTGGCAACTGACCCAAGGATGGGTGGGTAAGGTCTGATCTGGCCCCCACCACACAGTCTGGACCAGGCATCCTCAAACTATGGCCCACGGGCCACATGCAGCCCGCCTAGGACATTTATCTGGCCCGCCGGTTGTTTTTGCTGCTGTTGCCTGTCCTGCTTAGCAGCCAACTCATCTCGGGGCCTGCAGTCTGGCCCTCCAGCAGTCTGAGGGACAGTGAACTGGCCCCCTGTTTAAAAAGTTTGAGGACCCCTTGTCTGGACTGTGGACCTAACTCCATTTCTTCCCTAATGCAGGAGTCCTGGTTACTCCAGGGGGTGTTAGAAGAGATGAGGGTATTGGCCACTGGGATTTTGGTTATCCCTTGGCCATTTTTCCTGGCCTGTTTCATAGAGATTCTAGATTGGTGGGTTCTTAAGTGTGACTATCCAGTGCAGCGGTTCTCAACCTGTGGGTTGTGACCCCTTTTTAACAATGAAAATACATTGCAGCATTAGGAAGGTTGAAAACCACTGGTCTAGCAGGACCCCTGGAGGAATTTGTTAAAATGCTTTGTTGTGTCAGAATCTTTGGGTTTTTAGTAAGCACCCTGGGTTGTGGTGATGGAGGTGGCCCACATTGTGAGAAGCTGATCGAGGAGGCAGGCTGTCCTGGGCAATATTTCTGACCCTTTGTGTGGGAGTTCAATCAATTTTGAATAGAATATGCAAAGATTGCTACATACGGGATTTTTTCATCCAGTTTTTCTTTAGTTCAATGTTTGATACGTGTGTATATTTTTTGAAGAGTTGGACATTTACAGTGTCGTTGAATGATTAAAGTACTGTTTCATAAAAAAGATTTAAATATTTTGAAACACTTGAGTGTTTTTTCCCTCTAATATTCTGTCTTTAATTATAAGGGCCCAGCACAGTGGCTCATGCCTGTAATCCCAACACTTTGGGAGGCTGAAGTGGGAGGGTTGCTTGAGACCAGCAGTTTGAGACCAGTCTGGGTAACAGGGAGACCCCCATCTCTATAAAAAATAAAAAAAAAAATTAGCTGGGTGCTGTGGCGCAGGCCTGTAGTCCCAGGTTGTTGGGTTGCTGAGGCAGGAGGATTGCTTGAGCCAGGGAGTTTCAGGTTGCAGTGAGCTATGGTGATGCCGCTGCATTCTAACCTGGGCAGTAGAGCAAGACCAGGCCTCAGTTAAAAAGCAAATAAGGAAAATTTTTAAAATACACAAAAACATAGAAAATAATATATTTAGCCACTACCCGGCAGGGTTGTCTTTTTAGAAACTCCCTGATGTAGTAATTAAGCATGGTGATTTATAGGTAAAGGAGAAAATGTGGCCCTATCTTATTCTAAATGCATATTTTACTAATGATGCTTCCTGCCTTCTCAGTGGAGAGAAAATAGTACATAATTTGTTGGTGTGACACAAATTGGTTGTTTTGTTACTTATGGAAAAATAGGGCAGGGCTGTACTTACAGGCATACCTCAGTGATATTGAGGGTTCAGTTCCAGACCACTGCAATAAAGTGAATATTTCAATAAAGCTAGTCACACAATTTTTTTAAGTTTCCCAGTGCATACAAAAGTTATACTGCAGTCTGTTAAGTACGCCATGGCATTATGTCTTAAAAAACAGTGTATGTACCTTCATTTGAAAATGCTTTATTATTAAAAAATGCTGACGGTCCTCTTATCAGCCTTCAGTGAGTCGCAGTCATTTTGCTGGGGGAGGGTTTTGCCTCTGTTTTGATGGCTGGTGACTGATCAGGGTGGTGGTTACTGTGACTGTCTTAAAATAAGACAATGAAGTTTGCTGCATCTATGGAGTCTTCCCTTCACAGAAGATTTCTCTGCAGTATGTGATGCTCTTTGATGGCATTTGACCCAGAGTAGAGCTTCTTTCAAAATTGGAGTCCTGTCACCCCTTGCCACTGCTTTTATCAACTAGAAGTTTATCAATTTTTATCACTGGCATATTTAATAATCTAAATACTTAGTTGTCATTTCAGCAATGTTCGTAACATTGTTACCAGCAGTGCGTTCTACCTCAAGAAACCACTTTCCTTGCTCATCCATAAGGAGCATTCCGTCATGGGATAGCAGCAATTCAGTCCTATCTTCAGGCTCCACTTGCAATTTTGTAGTTCTCTTACTGAAGTCTGGAACCCCTCAAAGTCATCCATGAAGGTTAGAATTAGCTTCTTCCAAATTCCTCTTCGTGTTGATATTTTAACCTCTTCCGTAAATCACAAATGTTTTTAATGATATTTAGAATGGTGAACCCTTGCCTGAAGGTTTTCAGTTTCCATCAGAGGAATTTCTATCCAGGGCAGTTTTAGCATTATGAAATGTATTTTTTAGATGAAAAGACCTGAAAGTTGAAATCACTCCTTGATCCCTGGGCTGTATGTTGTGTTAGCAGGCATGACAAGAACATTCATCTCCTTGCATACCTCCATCGGAATTCTTGGGTGTCCAGGTACATTGCCAGGGAGCAGTGATATCTGGAGAAGAATCTTTTTTTCTGAGCAGCGTGTCTCAAGAGTGGGCTTAAAATATGGAGTAAACCACGCTGTGAACAGATGAGCTACCATCTAGGTTTTTTGGTGCAATTTATAGGGCACAGAGAGAGTAGATATAGAATAATTCTTAAGGGCCCTGGGATTTTCAGAATGGCCAATGAGCACTGACTTATGTGAAAGTCACCAGCTACGCAAACCCCAACAGGAGAGTCAGCCTGTCCTTTGAACCTTTGAAGCCAGGCATTGATTTCTCTTCTCCAGCTGTGAAATCTTAGATGGCATATTCTTTCAATATGGGGTTGTTTGATCTTCAAGGAAAATGTGTTGTTTTGTGTAACCATCTTCATCAGATCTTAGCTGGGGCTTCTGGGTGACTTGCTACAGCTTGTCCGTCAGCACCTGCTGCTTCACCTAGTACTTTTATGTTATTGAGTTGGCTTCTTTCCTTTAACCTCAAGAGCCCCCATTCCTGCTGCCTTCAAATTTTTCTTCTGCAGCTTCCTCACCTCTCTCAGCCTTCAGAGAATTGAAGAGAATTAGGCCCTTGCTCTGGATTAGGCTTTGGCTTAGGGGAATGTTGTGGCTGGTTTGATCTTCTTTCCAGACTGCTCAGACTTTCTCCATATCAGCAACAAGTTTGTCTTGCTTTCTTATCGTTCATGTTTTCACTGGAGTAGCACTTTTAATTTCCTTCAATGATAGTTCCTCTGCAGTCACATTTTGGCTAACTAGTGGGTGCAAGAGGCCTAATTTTCCGCCTGTCTTGGCATTTGACGTGCCTTCTGCACTAAGCTTAATCGTTTTTAGTTTTCGATTTAAAATGAAGGATATGTGACTTTTCCTTTCATTTGGACACTTAGTGGCCATTATGGGGTTATTATCTGGGCTAATTAATATCAATATTATTGTGTCTCAGGGAATAGGGAGGCCCAAGGAGAAGGAGAGAGTTGGGGAACAGCGGGTTGGTGGAGTAGTCAGAACACACATAATATTTATCAGTTCAGTTCACTGTGGTTCTTGGTGCCCCAATTACAATAGTGACATCAAAGATCGCTGATCATAGATCACCTTAACAGATATAATAATAATGGAAAAGTCTAAAATAGTGTGAGAACTACCAAAATGTGATGGAGACATGAAGTGAGCCTTTGCTGTTGGCAAAATGGCACCAATATACTTGCTTGATGTGAGGTCACCACAACCTTTTAAAATTTGTAAAAAATGTAGTATCCAATGAAGAGCAATAAAATGAAGCAGAATAAAGAGTGTTCTGTATGTGCCTGTGCTAATTTCCATCTCTTCATTTGCCCTGCTTTTTATGGATTGAGCTTTCATGTAGACACAGCCTGTTGGATACTGAGGCATCATTTAGACCCAAGACCATGTGGTTGCAAGAAACAACCTGCCTTACCTGCCTTTGTTGGCTTCCTCCTCTCGCTTGGTCTCAGTTTGGCTTGCCCTGGACTAGAGGGAGAGTCCTTAGTGGCTAGAAGTTCAGTCTTTGGAATTAGAATACAAGGCTCACTCTGCGACCTTGGGTAGACAACCGTCAGACCTGGGACAGGGCTGAGTTAACGCCATTCAAAAACAGGTAGAATGACAGTCTCTGTCATCATCCAGAGGGGACTGCCTGGGGTCATATGTGAAAGGTCTGTTAAGAGCAGGGCCCTGCAAATTACTGGACAAAAAGGAGTGCTCAGGGGCGCTCATTTGCCACCTCAAGACCGACCCTCCTACCTGCCCTGACTCTTCCACTCCCCTCTTCTCAGGTCCCCTGGATAATCATGGCTCTCTCTTTGGCCCCAAGCATTCTGATTTCACTCTTCCTTGGCTCTGTGTATAGCTTGGCTGGGTGAAAGAGGCATCTGTCTCATTAGTTTCAAGTTCCCAAGTCCTTTGCTTTGCTATAGAACAGATGCTGACTTGAGTAGAATTGACCTAGCATCTCTGATTTTGCTGTGTTGCAAATGCTGTCTTTTAGATATTATAAAAGGAACTCTGCTTTCGCTTTTGTTTACTCTCACCTTTTGGCAGTAATTTCCATTTGTTTTTCTTTCCCGCCTATTTTCCGTGTGTTTATCGTTGCTCAGCAGACCCTGCTGATTAGGACAGCTCTTGAAGGGCACACACAGCACCTTACCCTGTTTCCTCTGCTTTCCCTCTGTAAGCCTGCCCTGGCATGGCCCAAACTTTAAGATGACTTTTCCTTTCTCCTTGCCAATTTTAGAATCTTTCTGCTCAACATCATCATCTGATAGAGATTTGGGACTAAGTGAAATGAATGTTGTATGATTTTCCCTGTAATTTTAGATCCCCAAATACTGCTCTTGGCCAACGACACTATTCCCTGTGGCTTTTTCACTCCACCGCATTTGAGTAATATTGTTGGCATGGATATAAGTAAACAGTTTGCGAAACGTCGTGTTTTGTAAATTAGAAGATGGATGGGCTGGTTTTTAAATATATGCTCTTGGTTCTCCTAGGCCAGAGGAAAGATGAATTTGGTTAGTGGATGGGAAGATGAATTAGGGGAAGGTGTTGCTGTGCAAAGTTGATGTGGTGACTTTGCTGCACTGATATGATCAGTTATTTAGAAGTGAAAACCAAGTGGCTGGAGGGGAAACTTCAGAGGAATTTTGATAATGAGATTAGGAAGGGAACTCCTTCTGGAGGAGACAGGATAAAATCAGTAGAAAGTCACCATAAGAAAATATGACGATAAAATGCTTGTTGGTATATTTTGCTTACTTCTTGTCTTTGTAGACTTAGAAATATTTTTTATGGCTTGGCGCCTGTGGCTCAATCGGCTAAGGCTCCAGCCACGTACACCTAAGGTGGCAGGTTTGAATCCCCAGCCCGGGCCCGCCAAACAACAATGATGGCTGCAACCAAAAAATGGCCGGGCGTTGTGGCGGGCGCCTGTGGTCCCAGCTACTTGGGAGGCTGAGACAGGAGACTCGCTTGAGCCCAGGAGTTGGAGGTTGCTATGAGCTGTGATACCATGGCACTCTACCCAGGGGGATAGCTTGAGGCTCCGTCTCAACAACAACAACAAAAAAGCTATCCATAACTAGAAAAAATAAACCTGATTCTTTTTTAAAATTGCAATAAAATATACATAACATAAAATTCACTTTTTTTTTTTTTAGATAGAGTCTCACTTTATTGCCCTTGATAGAGTGCTGTGGCATCACAGCTCACAGCAACCTCCAACTCCTGGGCTTAGGCAATTCTCTTACCTCAGCCTCCCAAGTAGCTGGGACTACAGGTGCCCACCGCAGTGCCCGGCTGTTTTTTTGTTGTGGTTTGGCCGGGGCCAGGTTTGAACCTGCCACCCTCAGTATCTGGGACCGGCACCCTACTCACTGAGCTACAGGCGCCTCCCAAAATTCACTATTTCAACCTTTTTTTATTATACAATTCAGTGACATTTAGTATATCCACACTGCTATGCAACTTACACCTGAATCTCAATTTCTAATCACTAAACTGAACCAATGCCAATTTAATTTTCATTTGGTAAAAGCCCTGATTGATTCGAGTGTCATTCTGGTGATATAAAAGTGCTAACCCAGAGGGATCCAGGATTTTGCAGGGCTAGAGCCAGGAGGAGGGCCACACTGTGAAGTGGGAGAAGCTCACCATGATCCCATTTCCCTGAAAGTGTACTCTTTTCCTCCATGATTCCTCTTGTTCTTCTGGTATTTGTATCATTAAAAAAAAATTTTTTTTCAGGTAGCACCTGTGGCTCAAAGGAGTGGGGCACTGGGGCCAGAGGTGGCGGGTTCAAACCCAGCCCCAGCCAAAAACTGCAAAAAAAAAAAAAAAAATTTTTTTTCTTTGAAATAGAGTTTCATTTTGTCACCCTCAGTAGAGTACTGTGGCATCGTAGCTCACAACAACTTCAAACTCTTGAGCACAAGCAATTCTCTTGCCTCAGCCTCCCAAGTAGCTGGGACTATAGGCGCCTGCCATATGCCTGGCTATTTTTAGAGATGGGCTTTCACTTTGGCTCAGGCTGGTTTCCAACCTGTGAGCTCAGGTAATCCACCCATCTCTACCTCCCAGAGTGCTAGGATCACAGGCATGCCCCGCTACTTTTTTTTAATTAAAAAAAATTTTTTTGAGACTGAGTCTATGTTGTCCTTGGTAGAGTGCTGTGGCTTCACAGCTCGCAGCAACCTCAAACTTTTGGGCTTAAGCAATTGTCTTGCCTCAGCCTCCCAAGTACCTGGGACTATAGGTGCCCACACCAACGCCCTGTTATTTTTTGTTTGTATTGTCATTGTTGATTAGCAGGACCAGGCCAGGCTTGAACCCACCAGTCTTGGTATATGTGACCGGTACCCTACTCACTGAGCTGTGGGTGCTGAGCCTTAAAAAATATTGTTTAAAGATAGGGTCTTGCTTTGGCTGGAATCCAGTAGCGTAATCATAGCTTACAGCAACCTGAAACTTCTGGGCTCAAGGGGTTCTCCTATCTCAGCCTCCTGAGTAGCTAGGATGACAGGAGCAAACCACTGCACCTGGCTTTAGTATTTATAGTTTTTAAATAAAATTTTGAAAAGAGGGTGGTGCCTGTGGCTCAGTGGATAGGGCACTGGCCCCATTTACTGAGGGGGACGGGTTCGAACACAGCCCCGGTCAGCTAAAACAGCAGTAGCAACTGCAACAAAAATAGCCAGACATTGTGGTAGACACCTATAGTCCCAGCAACTCAGGAGGCTGAGGCAAGAGAATCACCCTAGCCTATGAGCTGTGATGCCACAGCACTCTACCGAGGGTGACAAAGTGAGACTCTGTCTCCAAAAAAAAAAAAGAAAGAAAGAAAGAAAAAATTTGAAAAGAGATGATATAGTTGATATTTTAGGTAGAAGGGGCCAATTGTTTTGTCAAAACTCACTTGGTCTAGCCAGAATGGCAAAGAGGTCTTACCTTCTTCCTTGCAAAAGATAGTATAAACTTTGAGCTGCCATTGCTACTCTCCATAACACCAAAATACCCAACTGCAAAAACCAAAGCCAACAACAAAGGTGACCAATAGCAAATGCCACCACCACCTCTCTTTATGAGGACAAAAGAAGCCTTACTGCGTCAGCCATCTAGTTGCTCAAATCAGAAACATGAACTCACCACCACACTCTTCTTCCTTGACCCTCACATACAAATCAGGTTCTGTTGACTCCATCCCCTTAGCATGTTGAACATGTCTATTTCTAGCCTGGAGTACTACAGTAGCTCCTAACTGGTCTCCCTACCTTCTAACTCTCTGCACAGCTTTGAGTGTTCTGCTTGAACGGTCTGTTGCTCCCCAGCTTTAAAACTATAAATGGCTTCTCTTTGTCCTGTGTTTGGAATCCATACTCTTAGACATACTTTACGAGATCCTTTTTTTTTTCTCCCACTCCTGGGCTCAAGTGTTCTCTTGCCTCCGCCTCCCAAGTAGCTGGGACTACAGGCGCCTGCCACAATGCCCGGCTATTTTTTGGTTGTAGCCATCATTGTTGTTTGGCAAGCCCAGGCTGGATTAGAACCCACCAGCTCAGGTGTATGTGGCTGGTGCTTTAGCCGCTTGAACCATAGGCGCCAAGCCACTTTACAAGATCTTTTAGGATCTGCCTGTCTTCTTGTATTCCCTGCCTCATAACTTCAGCTACTCTGAATTTATCCCTGGTTCTCCCGGTTTTTCTACCCTGCCCTTCTGTCTAGCTTAGTCCCACTCTCTGCTTCATCTGTTTGTTCCATCCCAGCTTTCCCCAAGGTGACTGCCTGGTGCACCACGTGTCCCCCTCCGTGTCCTCTCAATGCCATGCTCTCCAGGGCCCTGCCTACCTAATCACAGCACATACTTACAGCGCTGGCTTTTCTTGGTTAATTAACTCCCCACTAGACTGTAAGCCCCCTTGAAGGTAGGAGCCACATCTCTTTGGTTTCTGTGCCCCATGCCTGACACATAGAAATAGTTGCCTGAATGAGTGTGACAGTGAGTCAGTGACTCTCAGGGGATTACTCTGAGCTCGCTTCCTGCTGTAGTTAGCTGTTTTTTCTTAGGCTTGAGGCACTAAAACTGATGAGATTGCCAGAGCCTGCTAAAGACTATACAGATTATCAGTTAAAAACCAAGGAAGGGCTGGGCACAATGGCTCATGCCTGTACTCCCAGCACTTTGGGAAACCAAGGCAAGAGGGTCATGTGAAGCCAGGAGTTTAAGACATGCCTGCACAGCATAGCGAGACCCCATCTCTAAGGAAAAAAAAAATTGGGCTCATATTGTACATGTTGTTCTATAACTTGAGATAAGAAGAATTGAGTAGAAGAAAATATTTTGTCCTGAGAGATAGATGGCCCTGAGGCCTTGGCCTCTCAGAACTGACAAAAACAGATTAGATCATCTTGGATCCCGTATTCCAAGATAGTCAGCCAATCACCCTGGCCCCTAAACCTACACTGGTCCATGCTCAGAGGTTATCTCCTTTGTATATTATCTTTGCACTGTGTAATCTTATGCCCAGGGCCCAGTGAGCTCTGGAAAAAATGTCTAATGCTAAGTTATGGCTGCTAAGCCAGGTAGCCCAGGGTCTCATGTGCTGTCCTATTCTGGTGAGTAGTGGGGAACCTTTGGGTAGATGTTAATAGCAGCTGAGCCAGGGTGTCAGGCTCTGGCAGGTGGCTTCTCACACACGGCAGTAAACTGCTTATCTCATGGAAACTTGCTTGTCAACTCCCACTGAAGAAGCTGGATCTGTGACCTGAAGAATATGATGTAAAAGCCTTTTGTTGTCTTCCTTTCTCTCCATTTCTCTTCATAACCCCTTTTTTTCCACTATAGCAAAGTACCCACATTTGTTCGAATGTTGGCCCCTGAGGGAGCCCTGAATATACATGAAAAAGCGTGGAATGCCTACCCTTATTGCAGAACTGGTGAGTGTTGACTTGGCTAGAAGGTGGAGTGTGGACCCTAGGTAGAGGAAGCTGTTGGCAAGTTTGCCAAGGGGAGGGGGTACTTCTGGGTTTTGTGTCTCACAGTCATTTACCAGATTAAGTTAGTGAAAGGATGAGATTAAGGGCTCCCTTTGAGCTGGTGGTGAGAATCTGTCTTGTCCAGTGCAACTTATTAGTCATGGAAAGTCACAGCCTGAGGTAACACAGAACCAGCCCTTTTATTTGAAGATGGTGTGGTCATTTTGATTGTTTTTACTGATTACAAGAGTAGTGGCCTCTGTATACATTTTGGAAAATAAATAAAAACAGAGGAAAATAATCATCCATGATTCTATCATTTTGGTATTTTTTTCTAGTCTTTTTTAATGCATACACACCCCCCCAAAAAAAGTACAGACACATTTTTCTAGACGAATTTTCTAGACACTTTTCTAGATCATTTTTTAGATCATGTGGTTACTGATTTGTAAATTGCTCGTTTTTATTCAGTAAATGGAGAACATTTTCTTTTTTTT
The DNA here is from genome assembly GCA_963574575.1 of Galagoides demidoff. Taxonomy (NCBI): domain Eukaryota; kingdom Metazoa; phylum Chordata; class Mammalia; order Primates; family Galagidae; genus Galagoides; species Galagoides demidoff. The sequence goes on along the minus strand of CAUYQV010190949.1, from coordinate 21,467 downwards.
TTTTTTTTTTTTTTATACAGCCTCAAGCTGTCGCCCTGGGTAGAGTGCTGTGGCATCAAAGCTCACAGCAAACACCAACTCCTGGGCTCAAGAGAGTCTCCTGCCTCTGCCTCCCAAGTAGCTGGGACCATAGGCGCCCGCCACAATGCCCAGCTATTTTTTGGTTGCAGCTGTCACTGTTGTTTGGCGGGCCCGGGCTGGATTTGAACCCACCATCTTAGGTGTATGTGGCTGGCGCCTTAGCCGCTTGAGCCACAGGCGCCAAGCCAGAACATTTTCCCTGTTACTATGTAGTGTGGTACTTTCAAGAATTAATAATGATTGTATAGTATCCTATCATATGAATTTACTGTGAACTTTTAAAACCATTATCTTATTGTTAGATACTGACATTTCCTATTTTAATGTGATAAATTTTGAAAATGCTTGAAAAACAGCATGGAGGTCTAGGACTCTTCAGAGAGGTAGTCGTAGGAAGGGGCCTGTAGAGTTACCTGCCTGCCTTGGGGAAGGACCAGGCCAAGGTACCAAGAACAGGTAGCAAAGGAAACACTGATACTGTTGGGGAAAAGTTGAAATAAGCCCAATTTTTGATGACAAAGGATTTAGAAGCAGCATATGTTATATACACATGGAGTGTGCATGGTGGAATCTTTGGTGGGGTTGTGGGGGATGTCGTTGCTAAGAGCTTATGCTGAACCAGCATGTTCTATAGTTGAGGTTAGAGGTAGACTTATTTTCTTAAATTTAGCCAGTCTTCTGTTTTGAGTTTCTGGAAATGAAAGATTTCGACCTCCATAGAAAATGTTTTATTCTAGTCTAGACATCCTGGGATTCCTTTGTAGTATCTTAGACTCTTAGTTTTCTAAGATTCCTAGGTTTTGAGGGCCATCTAGGGGTAGAACTCTTGGAAGGGCCACACTAATACTGATTCATAACCCCAGGGGCTCCCTAAAGGTCCGCTGGAAGGTGATGACCTTTCCTCCAGCCAACCTCTATCTGTTGACACAGTCTTGGCTCTAGGGTCCTCCTTCCAGCCTGTACCTATATTGCTTTACTTGCTTTATTTGTTGGGACCTGGCACTCCCTAGATTGTATCTAATGAGGAAGTGATCCTCATCCTGTGGACTTTGGGAAGGACCAAAGTTCAGAACACAGAGTCATTGCTCTTTCGAGCCCTCAGTGACCCTACACAGGTTCAAGAACCTTCTATCAGGAGATATACATTAATAGGTGGGACCTAGGATGTGCAACACTTAAGCATTTTATTGCCGTAACTGAAAATGCAAACATCACTACTCTCTAAGCATTAGGCAGGAAGCTGTTAAATTCTTGGAAATTAGGCTCTCACATACATTCTTAAAAGACAGTGTGCAGTGCGGCTGGGTGTGTCTGGTCTAGGGCCAAAGGTGAATTTTCCTGATGTCTAAGAGCGTTGCAGTGAGCATGCATTGTAAAAACTGTAGCAAAAAAACAAAAAAAACTGTAGCTAACTTGGCACAAAGGAAGCAAACAGATAGGATGGACATTTGCATGCCTAGGGCAGGGTTCTGGGTACACAGCTTATGCCAACTGAGAGATGCCACCGTCCTCTATAATTCTGGAAAGTGTGTGCTGCAGCTGATGTGGGCATTTTTCTACACATCAAATGTTAGTTCACATATTGATCCTTGACCAAAAGAAAAATATGATTTCTAAATACTTTATGAAGAGGAGAGGGGTGGGGGTAGGGCAGTTGATTTCTTCAGTGGGTGCTGACCTCATATCAGGATCCACCTCATGCAGAACGAATGTATAGAATCTTAGATCTGTTCAGTTAGAACTTGCTTTTTTAAAATAAGAAATGTGAACAGGCCAGGAACTTTCCAGTTCCCTCTGAGGGTTGATGAGAGAGTTAGTTGAGACACCTTAGCTTGGCCTAAGTAGATCAAAGTTTGAGGTGAGATGGATAAAGCAGCATGGAGTAAAATTGCCCCCGTGTTTTGTAAAGCTCTAACCTTATTCTGAGTGGGATAAAAACAGATTTGTGATGCCCAACTCATTATTAACTCTTTCTGTTCTCTTAATTTATTTCTCTGTCTCTTTTTCTCTTTGAAGCTGATGGGCTGGGACATTAGGAGAGGGTAAGATGGGGGTTGGTCTGTGAAAGAAACTGGAAAGAGGAAAGCACTGTTTCTCCTTCCACCTCTCCCTCAGACCTTAACCTGCTGGATATAGTATCACTAAGCCAGCTTTTCAAAAACCTTGTTGGTCTTGGGCGGTGCCTGTGGCTCGGTGAGTAGGGCACCAGCCCCATATACTGAGGGTGGCGGGTTCAAACCCAGCCCCTGCCAAACTGCAACAAAAAAATAGCCGGGCGTTGTGGCGGGCGCCTGTAGTCCTCGCTACTCGGGAGGAGGCTAAGGCAAGAGAATCGCCTAAGCCCGGGAGTTGGAGGTTGCTGTGAGCTGTGTGATGCCATGGCACTCTACCCAGGGCGATAAAATGAGACTCTGGCTCTACAAAAAAACCCAAAAAACCTTGTTAGTCTTATTTGGAAAGCTGTATTTTCCCGCTACAGAGAGTTTCCAGGGGCTTTTCCAGTGTATCGCAAGGTTGCAGTCTGAGGAAAAGGGAATGCTGTGATTGCAGAGGTGTTTGGAGAGGCAGAGAGGACTAGGGAAGGTTTGGAGAAGATGATTTGGTCGCCTAAGTTGGCATTAAAGGTCAGAGAGGGTCATCGTCCTGATGGGTTCAGAAGCCCTATTAGTCAGAACTGAGTGGATCAATTTCTTACAAAGACTTATGTATATAAACCCCCCGAAAAGATCTATTGAAGTTATACTATAATGCAGAGTTACTAATGAAACCAGATATGCCTGTTTGCTGATCAGGACCTTTTTGTGCATTCTTCTACCTGGGATGCCAAAGTATAATCAGAAAGCTGCCATGTTAGGTTGGTGCCCGTAGCACAGTACGGTGCCAGCCACGTACACAGAGGGTGGCTGGTTCGAACCCGGCCCAGGCCAGCTAAACAACTGTAACCAAAAAATAGCCAGGCGTTGTGGTGGGTGCCTGTAGTCCCAGCTATAGCCTTAGGAGGCTGAGGCAAGAAAATCACTTAAGCCCAAGAGTTTGAGGTTGCTGTGAGCTCTGATGCCACAGCACTCTACCAAGGGTGACATAGTGAGACTCTGTCTCAAAAAAAAAAAAAAATAAATAAAATAAAATAAAATAGGTCGGTGCCTGTGGCTCAAAAGGTTAGGGCACCGGCTCCATATGCTGGAGGTGGCAGGTTCAAACCCAGCCCCAGCAAAAAAAAATAAAGTAAAAAAATAAAATGTTGGGCAGCACTCCTAGCTCAGTGGGTAGGGCGCCGACAACATGCACCAGGGCTAGTGGATTCAAACCCAGCCCCAACCTGCTTAAAAAAAAAAAAAAGAAAAGAAAGCCACCATGTAGTGAAAAATGTCCATTTTGTTAAGTGATCAGATTCCATTGATCAGCACATTCTGTCCTGACAGAGGCCAGACTAGAAGGAGAGGGCTTCTTAGAGGACGTGGATTCAGAATAAGGTGAATATGGTTAGTTGGACAAACTTAATGGCTAGTGTCATCAAACCAGACCAGCCTGACACTGCTGCCTCCACTCTATGGTTGAAGCTGCTAGGCATGTCACATACACAGGGCAGGGCTCCTGCTTCCAGGACAGTTCTGGAGAATTTCTGCCAAAGTCCCTGGACTTCCCTTTGATGGATATTACATCCATCATTTCCTTTTTTAACACGGGTTTCTCAAGCTAATAACAGGATAGTTTTTTTCAATATAGACCTTTTAGTTATAATGTTAATCTGGTGTTTTCTTCCAACTATCTTTCATTGGGTTTGGGGAAATTGCTGATAGTCTTTTGGGTTATTTTGGTACAAGGTAGATCTTATATTTCAACTTTTCCTCATTTCAGTCTCAGTGGCAACCATAGTTTCAGTTTTGAGTTATAGAGTTTGTCAGCCCCATATAAACATGGCAATGTGGCATCCATCAGAAATTGAGATAGCTCCTAAATTCAGAGGGTACAGTATGAACCAGGCCTTTGTCAGAGAGCTAGTCTGTTTCCCAGTGACATGAGAGCTACAGTCATTTTCTCTGTTAAATAATTGAGCCGTGTTTTCCGAGGGGTTCCCGTTACAATGAGCAGGAGTGCAGAGCGTGAGAGGTTTGGTTACAGTGAGGAGGATGCAGAGGACAGATAGACAGTGCCTGGCCTAAAGTGCCCTGCTCTGTGCCCTAGTGGTGGGTGGAGAGTGGGGGCATGCTGGTCAGGCTCTGATGGCAGGTGATGGGTTGCAGTGCTTCAGCTGATCACAGCCGGTCCCTTTCCTTGCCCCACTGGAAAGAAGCCTAAGAAGCCCATAGTGGCATTGTTTTAATTAAATGTCATATTTGGTCTTTGGGGATGTTACAAAAGTGAAACTTGAGGGTTTGTATGCTGAAGTACTTCTGATTCACTGAGGCTTGGAAGTGACTATGGATAAGCCACAGGGAACAGAGAATCCAGCCATTCATGGTCCCTGGGGGTTGGGGAGCGGATATTTCTTCATCCTCATTAATCTTTTTTTCTCTTCTTTCCATGTCCTTGCCTTGGAGCAGTTATTACAGTAAGTATTCTCAGGAGGGAGAGGGGAGTGAATTATAGATGATTTATAAGAAAAGGAGAAATATTCTCAGAGCTTATGGTTAAGTGGTTAGGGCTCTGGCCCCATACACCGAGGCTGGCAGGTTCGAACCTGGCCTGGGCCTACTAAATAACAATGACAACTGCAACAACAACAACAACAACAAAATAGCCAAGCAGTGTGGCTGGCACCTGTAGTCCCATCTACTTGGGAGACTAAGGCAAAAGAATTGCATAAGCCCAAGTGTTTGAGGTTGCTGTGAGCTATGACCCCACAACACTCTACCAAGGGCAACATAGTGAGACTCTGTCTCCAAAAAAAGAAAAGGAGAAATAAAAGTGTACCTACACTGGTGGTCCTGGGTATTCTTCTCTTTCCCTTGGGTGATGTTTGGAGTTTTATTAAATTGCATATTGACCTCCTGCTTTAAGCTGAATTGGCATGTGGCTTTATCAGGTGCATCCTGTGGGTCCTACACATACAGAATGGCTTGAGGCTCCTCCCACCCCCTAGCTTGTGTCTTCCGGGGTTGTAAGAAATTTGAATTCAGCTGACCTGATTGACATCCCTTCCCTGTTTGGGCATCTGTTAATCCTAGGGAGCACTGACCTTTGGCCATCCTTCTGTCAGTGTCCCTCCTCTACACCCTTCATCATACTCATCCAGTGCCTGGTCCCTGGTGATAAATGTAGGCAGTTTCTGGGGAACTAATTCCTACTGAGAAGCTTGTGGGTTAATGTGTTCCTCCTTGAGTGATTCCACTTTTTAGGAAGCAGCAAGGGAGGGAAATAGTAGTTAACACGAAGGGTTGTGTTTCTGAGAAGAGAACTTCAGGCCTCAGTGAAGGGCTAGATGGGGGAAAAGGGCTACACTGCTTATTTTTGGTGTGTTAGGAAGTCTTCCTATGCTCTTTCCACACTACTGATTAACTATTTGTATGCTGTGTATAAAAGTATAATAGGGCGGTTAAATGTATGAAGTCAGACAAACCTGTTTTTGAGACCCAGCTTTGGACACATCACCTGATTTCTTTGAACTTCACTTTCCTCACCTAAAATAAGGGTAATTTCTATAGACCTCACAGGTAGGGATGTGGGTTAAATGGGACAATGCATGCCTTGCATATTGTGGGCTTCTAGTCAGGTTAGCTGTGATTATAAGACAGGCCAGAGCCCCTTGATTGCCTGTGATCTGGTAAGGGAGATGGTTGAATTCTGTGAGTCTTGTGACTTTAAGGTATTTTTTACCTCCCATCTTTCAGAATGAGTACATGAAAGAAGACTTTCTGATTAAAATTGAAACCTGGCACAAACCAGATCTTGGCACCCAGGAGAATGTGAGTAGTACTTCCCAAGAACCCCCAGGACTTCCAGACCCCAGGGTAGGGTACTAAGGCTTTGCCCTGTAGCTTCTCCAAGCAATAGCCTGTGCTTAGACCTGTCCTATCAGTGTAGGATTGCTCTGTTTCTGATTTGCAAACTGCAGTGTCCTGGACAATCTTCATACTGCTTTAGTTGGTCTAAAATGCAATTGCTGGCACAGAGGGGCTATATTTCTTTTTTTTTCTTTTTCCTTAGAAATCAGGTCTCACTCTCCCAGACTGGAGTACAGTTGACTGATCATAGCTCACTATAACTTCAAACTCCTGGGCTTAAGCAAACCTCCTGCATTAGCCACCCAAGTAGTTAGGGCTACAGGCATGTGCCATCACACCCAGATAATCTTTTTTTTTAATTTTCTGGAGAGACAGGGTCTCACTATGTTGCCTTGGCTAGTGTCGAACTCCTGGCCTCAATCAATCCTCCCACATCAGCCTCCCAAAGTCAACATGCTGGGATTATAAGGATTAACCACCTTGCCTGCCCTTAGTATTTTGAGACAGAGTTTATTGCCCACGGTAGAGTGTTGTGGTGTTATAGCTCACAGCAACCTCAAACTCTTGGGCTCAAGTGATTCTCTTGCTTCAGCCTCTGGAGTAGCTGAGACCTCAGGCACCCACCACGACACCTGGCTATTTTTAGAGACAAGGTTTCCCTGTGGCTTAGGCTGGCTGGCCTGCCTCAATTTTGATTTTTTTTTTTTTTTTAAGACAGAACCACAAGCTGTCGCCCTGGGTAAAGTGCTATGGGATCACAGCTCACAGCAAGCTCCAACTCCTGGGCTAAGCGATTCTTTTGCCTCAACCTCAACGCCCACCACAACGCCCAACTAATTTTTGTTTGTAGTTGTGATTGTTGTTTGGCAGGCCCGGGCTGGATTCCAACCCTCCAGTTTTGCTGTATGTGGCTGATGCCTTAGCTGCTTGAGGTATAGGCACTGAGCCTTGATTTTCTTTTTCTTTTTTTTTGAGACAGAGTCTCACTGTGTCAACCTTGGTAGAGTGCTGTGGCGTCACAGCTCACAGCAATGTCAAACTGCTGGGCTTAAGTGATTTTCTTGTCTCAGCTTCCCAAGTTGGAGCTAGGACTACAGGCACCTGCCACAATGCCTGGCTATTTTTTGTTGTTGTTGTTGTTGTAGTTCTCATTGTTGTTTAGCCAGCCTGACTGGACTCGAACCTGCCAGCTTTGGTATATGTGGTTGGTGTCCTACTCATTGAGCCACAGGCACTGAGCTCTCAATTTTGATTTTAACAAAGATTTATATATTCATTTTTCTTGGTTTTGATATTTTTATTTAATTTTAATTTTTTTTTAGAGATAGGAACTGTATTAGAACAATATCAAAATTACAGTTTCCCAGCCTGAGCCAGAGTGAGACCTCGTCTCTGAAAATAGCCAAGCATTGTGGTGGGCACCTGTAGTCCCAGCTACTTGGGAAGCTGAGGCAATAGAATGGCTTGAGCCCAAGTGTTTGAGGTTGCTGTGAGAAATGATATCATGCTGTTCTACCAGGGGCGACAAAGTGAGACTCTTGTCTCAAAAAGAAAAAAAAATCAGTTTCTTTAGAGCACAATGTTTACAGTAACTCTCAAAATTTAGAATGTGTCCTTTTATTCCCCAAGAATTTATTAGTTATTTTTACACATGTGTGAAATAACATATATGCAAAGAGTTTGATTCATTGACACATTCTTTTGTGTAGCCAAGATAAAAAGCAACATAAGCGGCTCGGCGCCTGTGGCTCAAGCGGCTAAGGCGCCAGCCACGTACACCTAAGGTGGCGGGTTCGAATCCAGCCCGGACCCGCCAAACAACAATAATGGCTGCAACCAAAAAATAGCCAGGCGTTGTGGCGGGTGCCTGTGGTCCCAGCTACTTGGGAGGCTGAGGCAGGAGACTCGCTTGAGCCCAGGAGTTGGAGGGTTGCTGTGAGCAGTGAAGCCGTGGCACTCTACCCAGGGGGACAGCTTGGGGCTCTGTCTCAAAAAAAATGCAACATAAGGGCTGGGTATGGTGGCTCACACTTGTAATCCTAGCACTTTGGAAAGCCAAAGTGGGAGAATTACTTGAGTCCAGGAGTTTGAGATCAACCTGGACAATGTAGAGGGGCTACATCTTTACAAAAAATAAAAAAGTTAGCCAGTCATGGTGCTTCACATCACCTACTTTGGGAGGATGAGGCAGGAGGATCACTTAAACCACTGCACTCTGCATAAGTGCACAGTGCACTTAAACCACTGCACTGATGGTACCACTGCGCTCCAACATAGAGGTGACAGAGCAAGACTCTGTCTCTAAAAAACAAAACAAAACGTAAAAATGACATAAGTATGACACCATTAAATAAACTGTGGGAGGCAAATAGTGGTGTACTTATAACCATTAAAAAGAACCAATAAGGGGCCGCGTGCAGTGGTTCATGCCTATTAATTCTAGCACTCTGGGAGGCTGAGGGAGATGGATAGTTCGACCTCAGAAGTTCCAGATGAGCCTTAGCAAGAGCAAAGCCCTATCTATACTGAAAACAGAAAAATTAGCTAGACATTGTGTTGGGTGCCTATAGCCCAGCTATTTGGGAGGCTAAAGCAAGAGGATTGCTAGGAGTTTGAGTTTGCTGTGAGCTATGATATCAGCGCACTCTACTCGGGATGACAGAGTAAGATTCTGTTAAAAAAAAAAAGGGGCGGTGCCTGTGGCTCAGTGGATAGCAGGTTCAAACCTGGCCCTGGCCAAACTACAACAAAAAAATAGCCGGGCATTGTGGCGGGCGCCTATAGTCCCCCCTACTCAGGAGGCTGAGGCAAGAGAATCGCCTAAGCCCAGGACTTGGAGTTTGCTGTGAGCGGTGTGACTCCACGGCACTCTACCGTGGGCAGTAAGGTAAAACTCTGTCTCTACAAAAAAAAAAAAAAGAAAAGGAAGGGAAAAAAAGAAAAACATTAGGGAACAATCTTTAAGATACAATGTTTGGTGAAACAAAGCAAAATATGAAACTGTATGTGTGTGTGTGTGTATATGTGTGTACATATATGTGCTACCATTTTTGTTTGTTTGTTTTTGTTTGTTCTCACTTTGTCACCCTCAGTAGAGTAGTGTGGCCTCATAGCTCACAGGAACCTTAAACTCTTGGACTCAAGAGATTTTCTTGCCTCAGCCTCCCAAGTAGTCCCAAGCTGGGACTACAAGGTGTCTCCCACAACACCCAGTTATTTTTAGACACAGGGTCTCCCTCTGGCTCAGTCTGGTCTTGAACCTGTAAACTCAGGCAGTCCACTCACCTCAGCCTCCCAGAGTGCCAGGATTATAGCATGAGCCACTGCGTCTGGCCCTTGTATTTTTTTTTGATCTATGCACATAGATGTTTGTGCATGTGTAGAATCTGGTAGCCATGGCTGTTACTTAAGGGGGGGACTGAGGAATAAGCAAGAGGAAGTTATTCTTTATTGTATTCTTTTTTTTTTTTTTTGAGACAGAGCCTCAAGCTATCCCCCTGGGTAGAGTGCCATGGCATCACAGCTCATAGCAACCTCCAACTCCTGGGCTCAAGCGAGTCTCCTGCCTCAACGCACAGTCATTTCTTGGTTGCAGCCATCATTGTTGTTTGGCAGGCCCGGGCTGGGGATTCAAACCTGCCACCGTAGGTGTACGTGGCTGGTGCCTTAGCCAATTGAGCCACAGGCACCAAGCCTTTTATTGTATTCTTTTGCACATTTGAATTTGTGTCATAATTTTGTATTATGTGCATCTACATCCTATTCACAATAAGCCCTATACAGCTGAGCAGGCAACATCTCCAGAAGTGTTTAGAGTATTTACAAAGGGGAACATATGGAAACAGTGTAATTGTTTTGTATAGCCCAACAGGGTGTTTTGACCTGTAGAAGTGATACTTAGCCTGAAAAATCAGAGCATTTGTTCTCAAATTTACATCTACTTAACTGAAGATCCAGACGGGTATGATGATGCAGGCCATAATCCCAGATATTTGGGAGGCTGAAGCAGGAGAGTTGCTTGAGTCTAAGTCTGAAGCGACACAGTGCTATGTGCATACCTGTGAATAGTAGCCACTATACTCCAGCTTGTGTAATATAGTGAGATCCTGTCTTTTAATAAAAATCCATTCTCCCATTCCTTTGGGTAATTTCTCATGTTAGTCTTTAGCAGTAGGAATCTCACATGGATGGCTCTGAGGATAGCTATTCTGAGGTGCCCATTCTGGTAAAAGGGTGCTTTATAGCTTACGAAAAACTACACAGTGGTTTCCTTCTTCCTGCAGGTGCATAAACTGGATCCTGAGTCATGGAAACATGTGGAAACCATATATATAGACATTGCAGATCGAAACCAAGTACTTAGCAAGGTAGGAACTATTTAAAGCTGTGGGTGGCCTTTGAGATATAAAAATGATTTCTAAATATTAGAATATTAGAAACCTGGGAACTGTACCAAATTTGGCTCAAAAGAAAATTCCCTCTGGTGTGTATCATTTGTTTTATTTTTAAAGTTAGTGTTAAAAGTTCTCTTGTCTCAAGATGGGGATACTACCATAAAAATAGTAGCCTAAATTTGTGCCTCCTCTTTTGCTTCTGGAAATTATTTAGTCCTACTAAAAGGCTGCTTGTCTTAAAAAGTCATAGCACTAATTCCCAAATTTATTTTCCCAACCTAATATTTATAAAAAACATTTATTGCCTGCCTGTTATGTTTGGAATACTCTCTTAGGTTCTCTGGGTTCCAGGTGAGAATGTGAAAAGACAGGCCACACACGCTCACGCGTGCACACATACCCTGCCTTCAAAAAGTTGGTGGTGACTTTTTAGAGTAACAAACATTACCTTAGGCATGTAGAAAAGAACAGTCCACAGCTAGATCAGAATCTAGGTGAGAACAGGAACTAGATCTGCCTTGCTTGTTCACTGTTAAGCTCCCAGAAATTGTCTTTTCAATGAATAAAAGAATTAGATGCCCCTTTATTCATTACTATTCTTATTGGACAGAGCCCTTGTTGGGATTAGGAAATAGGAATTTAACTCTCTGCCCATTGATAGGGAATAAGTTTTGCTCTTTTTATCTCAGGGGTATGATACCTCATTCCTGTGGTCAGTCTGTGCACTTAAGATATTTCAATTTGTCTATTTCCCAAAATATAAAAAAACCATCTTGGTCTTCTTTGCCTAAACCTTACCCTCAACCTCAAAAGGTTGGTGGATTTTTCAGAAAACTTTTTTTTTTTTTTTTGAGACAGTCTCACTGTGTCAATCAGTAGAGTGCCATGGTGTCATAGCTCACAACTTCAAACTCTTGGGCTTAAGAGATTCTCTTGCCTCAGCCTTCCAAGTAGCTGGGATTACAGGCACCCACCACAACAGCCCAGCTATTTTTTTATTGCAGTTGTCATTGTTGCTTTAGCTGGCCCAGGCCGGGTTTGAACCCGCCAGCCTCAGTGTTTGTGGCCATCATCCTACCCACTGAGCTATGGGTACTGCCTTTTCAGAACACGTTTTACTAAAGTGTAACATACACAGCAAAATGAAATGAATATATCATAAGGGTTTAGCTTGGTGGATTTTTTTTTTTTGAGACAGAGTCTCACTATGTCACCCTGGATAGAGTGCTGTGGCATCATAGCTCACAGCAACCTCGAACTCTTGGGCTTAAGCGATTCTCTTGCTTCAAGTAGCTGGAACTACAAGCACCTGCCACAACACCCAGCTACTTTTTTTTTGGAGACAGAGCCTCAACCTATCCCCCTGGGTAGAGTGCTATGGCATCATAGCTCACAGCAACCTCCAACTCCTGGGCTTAAGCGAGTCTCCTGTCTCAGCCTCCCAAGTAGCTGGGATTACAGGCACCTGCCACAATGCCCGGCCATTTTTTGGTTGCAGCCATCATTGTTGTTTGGCAGGCCCAGGCTGAGGATTCAAACCCGCCACCTTAGGTGTATGTGGCTGACACCTTAGCCGCTTGAGCCACAGGCGCCGAGCCCCAGCTACTTTTTTATTGTAGTTGTCATTGTTGTTTTTAGCAGGCCTGGGCTGGTTTCAAACCCACCAGCCCTGGTGTATGTGACCAGTATCCTAACCACTGAGCTATGGGTGCCCAGTTGTTTATTCACAAACTAAATATACCAAATATTTCTCAAACAGAATATCAGCAAAAAGTATGATTCTTTAAGTATTTTGACAACTCTGGTTTTGTTACATGTGAGTGGAGGGAAGCAATGGTGGGAAAGATTTATTTTTTGAAAGCACACAGGAATAATCTCCTTAGCTTTGGAAAAAACATAGCAAGGGAGAGAAAGGGATTTACTATCTTTGTTATTGCTGTAATGAATTTGCTTTTCCTGAGCCCACGTTAGTCAGTGGAGAGGTCCAGCCAAAAATTAACTTTTGTAATGGCTTATTAACACAGAGTTGCCTTATAAATCAGTAGTAGATTGGTCCAATACATCAAACATTTCTAATAATAATTTTTTTTTTCTTTTTTTAAGAGACAGAGTCTCACTTTGCCACCGTCGGTAGAGTGCCATGGCGTCACAGCTCACAGCAACCTCCAACTCATAGACATAGGCAATTCTCTTACTTCAACCTCCCAAGTAGCTGGGACTACAGGTGCCCACCACAATGCCTGGCTTTTTGTTGTTGTTGTTGTTGTTGTTGTTGTTGCAGTTTGGCTGGTGCCAGGTTTAAACATGCCACCCTCGGTATATGGGGCCAGCGCCCTACTCACTGAGCCACAGGCACCTCCCAATAATGATTTTCTTAAAACAAGCCTTAGGGAGATTATACTAGAAGATTTTAGAACAATAGCCAGTTTTTCTCAACTCTGGCTATATTTTAGAATCACCTGCAGCGATTAAAAAATGAAAATCCATGCTGCCTTCACCTGCAGATACTCCTTGGTTTTTTTTTTTTGAGACAGAGTCTCAAGCTATCGCCCTGGGTAGAGTGCTGTGACGTCACAGCTCACAGCAACCTCAAACTCTTGGGCTCAAGCAATTCTCTTGGCTCAGCCTCCCAAGTAGCTGGGACTATAGGCACCCACCACAATGCCTGGCTATTTTTTTGTTGTTAAAGTTATCATTGTTGTTTCAGCTGTACCAGGCCGGGTTCAAACTGGCCAGTCTCAGTGTATATGGCCAGTGCCCTACCTACCATCACCTGCAGATATTCTTATTCACAATTTTAGGTGTGATAGCCCAGAAATTTTGAAAAAATCTTCTCTGTTGGTTTCAGTGCTCACCCTGGGTTGAAAATCTCTGTCTTAAACACTGGCAAGGCCAGGCATGGTGTTTCACGCCTATAATCCTAGCACTCTGGGAGATTAGGAGGCGGGTGGATTGCTTGAGCTCACAAGTTCGAGACCAGTCTGAGCAAGAGCAAGACCCTGTCTCTACTATAGAAAAACTAGCCAGCCATAGTGGTGTCTGCCTGTAGTCCTAGCTACTTGGGAGGCTGAGGCAAGAGGATTGCTGAAGCCCAAGAGTGTGAGGTTGCTGTGAACTATGATAACACCACAACTCTCTACCCAGTATGACAGAGTAAGAGGCTGTCTCAAAAACAAAACAAAACAGGTGGTACCCATAGCTCAGTGGGTAGGGGGCTGGCTGCATATACCCAGGCTGGCAGGTTGGACCTGGCGCGTGCCAGCCAAACAACAATGACAACTGCAACCAAAAATAGCTGGGCATTCTGGCGGCCAACTGTAGTCCCAGCTATTTGAGAGGCTAAAGCAAGAGAATCACTTAAGCCCAAAAGTTTGAGGTTGCTGTGAGCTGTGATGCCACAGAACTCTACTCAGGGCAACATAGTAGAACTGTCTCAAAACAAAACTATGTCTATTTAGACAGTCTGGTGATACTTTCATACTAGTAAAATAGAAAACAAACCCTGGGAGAGAAAAACCACATGGAATTCTCCTCTGAGGCAAATGTAAATAGGTCTACATCTTGTTTGTAACATTTTCCCGTATTTTCTATATGCAACATCAAGAACTAATATGAAATATACACTAATGAAAACTCTGTTCTCTCCTTCTCTCTCTCCTTTCCCACTACAATCTCTCTCAGGATTATAAATCAGAGGAAGACCCAGCAAAATTTAAATCTATCAAAACAGGCCGAGGACCCTTGGGCCCAAATTGGAAGGTGCAGTTCACATCCTCACCACCTGGGGGCTGGGCACTGTATGGGTGGGCCTTACATGGTGGAAGAGGGGAATGGCTGGGGCTGGGCTAAGGGATAGCCTGAGGTCTGCCCTCTTAGTTACCCGCCTACTTGTGGGTGTGTTTCTAATGCAGCAAGAACTTGTAAATCAGAAAGACTGCCCATATATGTGTGCATACAAACTGGTTACCGTCAAGTTCAAGTGGTGGGGCCTGCAGAGCAAAGTGGAAAACTTTATACATAAGGTAAGTAACCAGGGTGAGGCCTTCCCAGTGACCTCTGTGTGTGGGGGGGTATTTTTCCCAGCAAGAGAAGATCATACAACCCATATGACCAGTATTGTAGGGTTGCCAACATTAGAATACCTCATAATTTGGTTTCCCAGACCCCCCCTTCCTCTTGCACTTAACTGTCTTACAGTTTAATGCTGTCCATCCAGGGGCACCACATGTGACAGGGAAGGAAACCGAGGCAAAAGAATGAAACAGGAAGGGACTTGCTATGACTGAACTACAAATAAAACTCAGTCTTTCTTTTCTTGAAGCCAAAAGGCAAGAGGTACTGTGAGCTGAATTCCCTAGTATCCTGAATTATCCACTGGGCAGACCTAAGGAGTTTTATAACCTTTTGATTCTCTGATGTTCTTCACTTTTGGGCCACATTTCATACCTATTGGCCAGTTTTAATATGGCATTGGGCACTAGAGATAAGGATGAAATTGGTAGTTGTTTTGGGGCCTTGACTTGTATAGGAGCTGCCTGTCCTGGAAGTACTTTGGGCAAAGGGCCTACCTGTGAGGTAGACACCTGTCTTTTCTTGGGGGCTCCCTCCTATTTGATGCCATATAGATGAAGGTAAAGGTCACTGACCTACAGCTGATCCAGAGGAGCAGCCAGGTATCACTGCTCCTTACTTCCCCAGTAAAGTGTGGATGTTAGCATAGAGATCACAGAGGAGAGGGCTGTAGCAGTGGCCTTCACCTTCTGGGTTCTAACTTTTACTTGGTTCCCTCCTTTTTACAGCAAGAAAGGCGTCTGTTTACAAACTTTCACAGGCAGCTGTTCTGTTGGCTTGATAAGTGGGTTGACCTGACCATGGATGACATTCGAAGGATGGAAGAAGAGACGAAGAGACAGCTGGATGAGGTAAATAGGATCCCACAGGAGGCTCTGGGGCGCTCTTGAATATTAAAGAGATTGTCATGCTGGGGCACTTCACTCTGACCACTGTCTAGTTCTAGACATATGTCACTATCTGCTATGGATAAGGCATAAGACCAGATAATGTGGGATCTATAGGGAAGAAAATAGTCTCTGCTTTTGAATTTTTAATTTCATAGAAATCTGGTATATTCAGAGACAAATATGGCAGTATGTGACAAATGCCAAGTGAGTAATATAGCTGGTGCAGTGATTCATCAGAGCCAGGTTGGGGAATGTGCTGGGCTGCAGAGTTGGAGGTGACCCTGGGAGGAGGCAGACTGGGCCAATCTGTGAATACCATGCACATCACCCACAGAAGATAGCAACAGCACACATAGGACCTGACTGCTCTATATGGTGGCTTTGAGCTATTTTTAGACCTTAGAGCTTTCAGAGTTTGGATGGTTTTTTTTTTTTTTTTGGCCTTGGCATGGATCCCAGAAGGAAGGCTGTCTATTTTATGGACGCCCGAAGATCCAGCACTCCTCCTGCCTCATTTGGGGTGCTTCCCTGAGAGGACTACTCAGAGCAGATTGTCAGTAAATAACACGCAGGAACTCACCGTGTGCTGGGCACAATTCTAAGGACTTTTACATACACAGTCTCAGTGCAATCTTTACAACACCCTGGGAGGTATTGTTGTGTCCCCACCTTCAGAAGAGGAAGAAGAGGCTCCCAAAGCTCATTGCTGCTGTGCCCAGGTTATATATATAATCAGGTTAAGAGCCCAGGGTCCTATAGCTCTACTCTTTCTTCTAAATGCCATTTGGGGCCCTCCTGCCCCCTTGAGGCTATAAATAAAGTAAGGCAGGAAGCTCTGTTTCATAAGAACTGCTATCCCTTTCTCCCTCCTTGCCCCTGGCAGGGTTTGGCGTGGAGCCTGAGTCCAGCAGAGGCACTGCTTTGCATTAGCCCTGCCCAGCTCTTCTGCAGGGCCTGAAGTAAGAGCCAGGCTTGCGTGCTTGTGGCACCCTGTGCTATACACGTGCTCCCTCCTTCACTGTGCTGCTCCAGGGTGGAAACAGCCTAGAAGCTCTTCACTTCTCTGGAGCCCAGCAGGAAACTGTTCTTACCATCCAGGAAGATACTCTTCCTGGGCTAACTCACTGGGAAGTGGTGATCTGAGTTACTTCCTATTAAAGGTGGCTGTTTGGGTTATTCATTCAGCTACATTTGGCAGTGAAGTGACAGGATTTGGGGCACAATCCCTGTTTCTTCTGATAAGGATCCTTTAGAAGCAGTAGACCTCAATGTCCAGGACTCTGATGATTCTAACTGTATAAGAAAGAAGCCTGAGTCTTTTGATTACCCTAGTTCTGACAAAAAGAAAAGAAAAAGTTACAAAGTGGAGGATTATGGAGAAGTCTGGGGCTTCACCTACCCACTGCCTGACAAAAGTCATCCTAAAA
This sequence comes from Galagoides demidoff, assembly GCA_963574575.1. Classification (NCBI taxonomy): domain Eukaryota; kingdom Metazoa; phylum Chordata; class Mammalia; order Primates; family Galagidae; genus Galagoides; species Galagoides demidoff. Next base: position 4,659 of record CAUYQV010190949.1, on the reverse strand, counting down.
TACATTGGGGTTCATGGAAGTATTTGCTGACCACATTTTGCTCTTTGGGTATAATTCAAGTTCTTAGAGCTAGAAGAACTCTCCAGGGGATCTACTAGATCTGCTTTCCTCAGATCCAAATTTTATTTATTTTTTTGAGACAAAGTCTTACTTTATCATCCTCGTTAGAGTACTGTGGCATCACAGCTCACAGCAACCTCAAACTCTAAGGGCTTTTACGTACACAGTAAATCGCTTAAGCAATTCTCTCGCCTCGGCCTGCCAAGTAGTTGGGGCTTCAGGCACCTGCCACAATGCCCAGTTATTTTGCTGTTGTTGTTGTTGTAGTTGTTGTTTGGCAGGCCCAGACCAAGTTCAACCTGCCATTCCCAGTGTATGTGGCTGGTGCCCTAGGAGCTGAGCTACAGGCTGGTCTCGAACTCGTGAGTTCAGGTAATCCACCCACCTCAGCATCCCAGAGTGCTAGGGCTATAGGCATGAGTCCCTGTGCCTAGCCATGACTGCTATTCTTTTTTTCTTTTTTTTTTTTTTTTTTGAGACAGAGCCTCAAGCTATCTCCCTGGATAGAGTGCTGTGGCATCACAGCTCACAGCAACCTCCAACTCCTGGGCTCAAGCAAGTCTCCTGCCTCAGCCTCCCAAGTAGCTGGGACCACAGGCACCCGCCACAATGCCGGCTATTTTTTGGTTGCAGCCATCATTGTTGTTTGGCGGGCCTGGGCTGGATTCGAACCCGCCACCTTAGGTGTATGTGGCTGGCACCTTAGCCACTTGAGCCACAGGTGCCAAGCCATGACTGCTGTTCTTTAAACCAATGCATGAGTACTCTAGTGCCAGCAAATCTTTTGTAAATTATAAGGGGTTACTATAAGGCTGTAGTGACCACTGCTATAACTCTAATCCCTGGGGGGAGTTTGTTCTTGGATGAGGTTCAAAGATTTGAGAGGGTTGGTGCCTGTAGCTCAAGCAGCTAGGGCACTAGCCACATGCACCGGAGCTGGCAGGTTCGAATCGAGCCCAGGCCCGCCAAACAACGACAACTACAACCAAAAAATAGCCTGGTGTTGTGGTGGGCACCTGTAGTCCCAGCTACTTGGGAGGCTGAGGCAAGAGGATCGCCTAAGCCCAATAGTTTAAGGTTGCTGTGATGCCACAGCACTCTACCCAGGGCAACAGCTTGAGACTCTGTCTCCAAAAAAAGAAAGATTTGAGAAACAAGGTATCAAGAGATTAGTTATTTTGCCCTAAAAAGAAAAATGTCAGGAAATATGTGTCTGTAGGGGAGCAGTTTTTCTGTGTCTTCCCCCATCCTCCCTTTTTCTCCCTCTGCCATAGTCCTTCTCTTTTAATGGGTTCATAATGTCAATAATAAAGGAAGGTTGGGCAGGGTCCTCTATGCAGCTTCCCCACCAGCCCATTATGCTTGATTACCATCTGTGATGAGGAATTGACTATTTCTTCAACATGTGGCAATAAAAATATCTTTATTATTAATAGAAGCTGACATTTATTGAGGCCTTACACTATGCCCATCATAATATATGGTAGGAGTTTACACATATTATGTCATTATTCTTCATGGCAGCCTATAACATAGGTATTTGTTTTATAAGTTCGGCAGAAACTGAGGCTCGGAGAAATTAAGGCTACTTTGTAGTTTACTGAACAAGTACTTTGGGGGCCTTTGGCCATTAACTCTGTAAATAATGAGAATAGAGAAAGGGAATTTGTTTTAAATTTTTTTTTTTTTTTTGAGACAGAGCCTCAAGCTATCCCCCTGAGTAGAGTGCCATGGCATCACAGCTCACAGCAACCTCCAACTCCTGGGCTCAAATGAGTCTCCTGCCTCAGCCTTCCAAGTAGCTGGGACCACAGGCGCCCGCCACAACGCCCAGCCATTTTTTGGTTGCAGCCATCATTGTTGTTTGGCGGGCCCGGGCTGGGGATTCGAACCCGCCCTCTTAGGTGTATGTAGCTGGCGCCTTAGCCACTGAAGCCACAGGTGCCGAGCCTGTTTTAAAAATTTTAAGAAAATTTAGCCAGGTGCAGGTGTAATCCCAGCTCTTTGGGAGGCCAAAGGAGGAGGATTGCTTGAGAGCAGGAGTTTGAAACAAGCCTAAGCAAGCGTGAGACCCTGTCACTACAAAAAGAAAAATCAGCCAAGCATGGTGGCATTCACCTTTAGTCTCAGCTACTCAGGAGGCTGAGGCAGGAGGATCAATTGAACCCAAGAGTTTGAGACTGCTGTGAGCTATCATAACGTGACTGACTTATACTCCAACTTGAGTGATAGGGCAAGACTCTCTCAAAAACAAATGAAAAATTAAAAAAAAACATTTAAGAAAACTTTTTTTTTTTGAGACTGAGTCTCATTTTGTCACCCTTGGTAGTGTCATGGCCTAAAAGCTCATAGCAACCTCAAACTGATGGGCTCAAGCGATCCTCTTGGCTCAGCCTCCCGAGTAGCTAGGACTGCAGCTGCCCATCATAATGTTCAGCTATTTTTAGAGACTGGGTCTTGCTCTGGCTCAGACTGATCTCGAACAACCTATAAGCTCAGGCAGTCTACCCACCTTGGCCTCCCATAGTGCTAGGATTACAGGTGTGAGCCTCCTTGCCCGGCCCAGAAAACTTTTTTCCTTATTTACTGGAGTCTGGAACATTTGCTGAAAAACATCAAAGATTCTGTGTGTTTGAGTGCATAATTAAGATTCTGGAAAATTTTTTCTTTCTTTTTTTGGGGGGGAGAAGATAGGGTCTCAAATTTCTGGAGTCAAGTGATCTTCCTGCATCCCAAGTAGCTAAGACTATAGGTGTGTACCTGTGCACCACCACACCTGGCTCCCTTATTTTATTTTATTTTTTTAACAGCTGAGGTCCTACTATGTTGCTCAGACTGGGATCCTACAGAATTTTCTTGCTAAGTCTTCCTTCTTTTTTTTTTTTTTTTTTTTGCAGTTTTTGGCCAGGGCTGGGTTTGAACCCGCCACCTCCGGCATATGAGGCCAGCGCCCTACTCCTTTGAGCCACAGGCACCGCCCATTAAATCTTCCTTTCTAAGTCTTTGTTGGTTCTGTTTGCCCTGGTCCCTCCACAACCTATCCCTCTGGACTTAGCTGTTTATGAGCTGAAAGACACCCTTGTTTATCTGCCCCACCTTAGGGGCTGTCTTTGAGCCTCTTCATAGCTGGCCATATACTTGGATATGAATGTTGCCTGACCCTTTCTCATCACCTTTTTTTGAGACAGGGTCTTGCAGCTGACTGTAACCCCAAACTCCTGGCCTCAAGGAGTCCTCCCACCTTGGTGTCCCAAAGTGCTGGGGTTATAGGCATAAGCCACCATGCCCAGCCATTTTGTACATTTTCTAAGTCTGTCTGCACAGTTTTACTTAGTTGGGATCACGTTGCTTGTACTGGGTGGTTATCTTTTTTCTCTAAATATTACAACAAGCTAGACTCAGTGGCTCATGCCTATAATCCCAGCACTCTGGGAGGCCAAGGCAGGCAGATCACCTAAACTCATGAGTTTGAGACCATTCTGAGCTAGAGTGAGACCCCATCTCTAAAAATAGCTGAGCATTGTGGTGGTGCCTGTAGTTGCAGCTACTTGGAAGGCTGAGGCAATAGGATTGCTTAAGCCCAGGAGTCTGAGATTACTACGAGTTATGACACCATAGCACTCTACGTGGGGCAACAAAATGAGACTGTCTCTAAATAAAGAAAGCGGCTCGGCGCCTGTGGCTCAAGTGGCTAAGGCGCCAGCCACATACACCTAAGGTGGCGGGTTCGAATCCATCCCGTGCCCGCCAAACAACAATGGCTGCAACCGAAAAACAGCCAGGCGCTGTGGCGGGCGCCTGTGGTCCTAGCAACTTGGGAGGCGGAGGCAGGAGACTCGCTTGAGACCAGGAGTTGGAGGTTGCTGTGAGCGATGCCATGGCACTCTACCCAGGGGGACAGCTTGAGGCTCTGTCTCAAAAAAAAAAAGAAAGAAAGGAAGGAAGAAAGAAAAAAAACAGAAGAGGTAGCTCACGCCTGTAATCCCAGCACTTGGGAGGCCAAGGTGGATGGATTGCCTGAGCTCACAGGTTTTAACATCAGCCTGAGCCAGAGAAAGACCTTATCTCTTAAAAAAAAAAAAATAGCTGGGCATTGTGGCAAGTGCCTGTAGTCCCAGCTACTTGGGAGGCTGAGGTAGGAGAATTGCGTTAAGTCCAGAAGTTTGAGGTTGCTGTCAGCTATGATGCCACAGCACTCTACCAAGGACAACTAAGTAAGACTCTGTCTCAAAAAAAATAATAAGAAAAAAATAAATATTACAACAAAGTATTTCCCATTAAATAATTTCTTCACATACATGTTTGTGACTGCAAACATACGTGTTTGCTCTTGCTTCTAGGTAGTTGCTGTGATGAAAATCTTTGTGCACTCAGGTTTTGGGTTTGGTTTGGTTTTGTTAGGTTTATTTCCTTAGGATGAATTCTCACAAGTGGAATTAAAGAATTTAAGGGTTTCAGTGGATTTTTTTTGGGGGGGGAGGTTTGGCCTCCATTTCCTGGTGATGAGAAGCTCTTATTTATTGCCAAATTCTTTTCCCAAAGGGATGTACCTATTTTATTTATAATGAGAAGGGTTTTCCTTCAGGAATGCTAATTGTT
>CAUYQV010190948.1:0-21801 GCA_963574575.1 Galagoides demidoff | reverse complement strand
CCTGCCACAATACCCAGTTATTTTTGTTGTTGTTGTTGTTGCAGTTTGGCCGGGGCCGGGTTAGAACCAGCCACCCTCAGGCGCCCGCCACTACGCCCGGCTATTTTTTGGTTGCAGCTGTCATTGTTGTTTGGCGGGCCCAGGCTGGATTCAAACCCACCACCTTAGGTGTATGTGGCTGGTGACTTAGCTGCTTGAGCCACAAGTGCCGAGCCAAAAACCAGACTCTTTACAAAGCTCATTAGGTAACAAACCTGGACTAGATGGATGTGAAGCTATAAACATAACAGAGTTGGCTTATTTTGCTGTGCATGTGTGGTCATGTGCTTCACTGCAGATACTTTCATGCGTGTTATTATGGGGTGCTTCCAGAGGCATGAGGAAATGAGCAGGATATGTGCTGAACTGCCTTTCCAAAATCTGCTCCCAGTGGTTCCTGAAAATGAATTTGAACCCATATCACCTACTCCATAGGGCTGAGATGAAGCAACCCTCCTGTGGCTCCTTGGACGCTGTGTGCCCTCAATGAATGTCCAGATGACTCCAGGAGGCGGCGGTATTCTCATTTTACACATCAGAAAACAGACAGGTTTGGTAACTTTCTCACGATCATCCAGCGGCTAAGTGGCAGAGCTACATTCAAGCACAACATCCACAGTCTTAGTGATGAGACAGGTCGCTAAATTAAAGTGTCCATTGTCAAGTGAGTTGCTTCTCCCAGAATCAATCCAGGATGAATTCCTCCTGGTGACTTGTACCCTGCCAATCCTCTCCTTGGTCCCGACCCCTGCTGGACACAGGGCTCAAAGAACAGCTGGCTGGAGTCCTGGGCTCCTTCTCATCTGTTTGATGCAGGTGGAGTTTGGGAAGCCACAGTTACTGTGTCTCTGGGTGACATTTGACCTTTTGCAGAGAGCCATTAAATACCAGCCCTGGGAAACAGATCTGCCATCCATTAGCCTTACCCCGTGGGTGTTCTTCCCACGCCTCTAAGCACTGGAGGGGCAGCTTCTTGCTTGATCACACCTGGAGCAGGTGTGGAGGACACAGGCCTCCTTATTGCCATCTAGAGCCTGAGTGGATAGGTTTAGCCTAATCTCCTAAGTTGTGGCACTTGGGCATCAGGAAGTGCTGGCCAGGGTGCCTCAGCAACACTTGACCACCTTAGGTCATGCGGGAGGATGGCCCGCGAGGCTGGGGCCTCCAGTGGGACACGGGCACAGCTGGGCAACTGTGCGCAGTGTGAATGGAGGGCTTGGTGGTGGCCCACGAAGGGATCAGCTCTGAGGAGTTGGGGAGATAAGAGTCCCGTCCACCATCTCCAACACCGCCTTGAGTGTCCCAGCCAAGCTCTGGAGCACAGCCCCCACAGGATGAGTAGAGGCCGGAAGGGATTGAATAAACCAGATGACAGAATCAGGATCTAAGAGCATCCTGATAGATGGAGCAAAATCTAGAATGGAAGATGAGCAGGAACAAGATGAACAGGAACAAAGGGGCATATTCTGCTTTGAGGTCCCAAGAGTCACAGCTGGGGCAGCAGGAATGACGAAGAACTGAGGGCTTTAGCGAACAGTCAGATAGCAGACACCAAATAGCAGTTCTCTTTTGGAGGGGTGGCGGGCAGAGATCCCCAAACAGCTAACATTCTCCTTGGCTCCATTAATGAAGAAGCCAAAATAAAGGGGAAGGTAGGTTTTCTGGGCAAGTCCCAATCTTAGTGTAAGATTTAGGAGGATGTTGACAAAATGGAATGTATCCAGGGGATGGCCAGGAGGGCCCCTGAAGCCTACCATATATAGAGGAAGGGCCTTGGGCTAACTCCTTACCTGTGCAGCTGTCTAGTCTGTTTATAGGCAGCTGAGTCTGGTGAGATGTCAGGTCTAAAGGCTGGAGGATGTGGAAAAGCATGAGAGACTCAGGCTAGGGATGGAGAAGAACTTTCTAAACCCTTAGGAAGACCAGCTGTGGTTTCATCCCCCCCCAGGGTTCTGTTAAGAATCAGGTCCCCTTCCCTGGGATTAGGGCAGGGCAATGACCGAGATGCCCCCAGGGTGCCCTGCCGGGTAGGAAGTGGGGTGAAGGGCCTTGGGAGGGGTGCGGGCACAGGGCTAGCTGGTGCAGCTCTCCTTTCTAATTACCCCTCAGCCTAATTGGTCTTCCAGCCTCCTCTCCTGCTGTTAGGGAGAGGCCTTTGTTTGCTGCCTGCATGTTTACCAAGCAAATGGATTTTAAAAGCTTTCACAGACACAGAGAACCCATTTAGGAGCCTGGGTGGGTAAAATTATTTATAGAGATTAATGGTTATCATCCCGTGCCTTCAGGACATCGGGAGCCACTAGCGTGGTGGGGGGCTGGGTGCTGTGCCCTCTCTGCTCCCTCCAGACCCCCAGCTGCCTCCTCCCTCCTCTTCTTCACAGCCCCCTGCCTCACCCTTTCTCCTTTTGGAATTCAGCTTTCCCTCTTTCACCCCCTCCTTCCCCTTCCTCTATCTGTTTGTTTCCCAATTTTCTCACCGCCTCTCTACCTCCAGGTCTATATTTGGATTTGTAGATTGTGTCTCCGTTGTTCTCTGTTTTTGGAACTCTCTCCGCTCTCTCTCTGTTATCTTTTCCTCTGGTTCTGTCTTGGTAAACCTCCCCATGCTCTGTCTCTCTGCCATTACTCTCTCCCCCATCTTTCTGGTTCCCTCCCAGTCCTGTGTATCCTGTGAACTTTCTGAGGACAACCACCTTGGGCTCAGGCCGCTGTGGGCAGCTCTCGTCCTCCTGGGCCTGTTACACTTGTGTCCAGGCCAAGGGAGTGGCCAGGGAGTGGGTTCCTCAGTGTCCTGGGCCGGCTGCCCCCACTGGGTGAGGACTCTCATGGCTTGACATGTGCTGGGCCTTGAGGGGGGACCCTCCTCTTCTCTGAACAGGGTTCACAATGGAAGAGCCTGCCAGCCACAACTACCCAGCCTGGAGAAGGGGACCCCGTGCACTCTGCAGGTTGCTCATCCCCCTCCAGCTGAAACCGTAGGCAGAAGGGAGATCCCGAGGCAGTGAGCAGGATCCCAAGATTCAGGGATTCCATGGGAAGCTCTTGGGAACAGGGAGGCATTTGGAGTTTCTCTGAGATCAGGTCTACCAACCCCACCAACCCCACCAGCAAACAGGACCCCACCTACCAGCAAGCCCTAGAGGGTGTCCCTGAACCCCCTCATCTCTCATGTAGACCTTCCGGGAAAGGAAACTCCCTAACTGCCAGCCACTGAGCGTTTGTGGACATCTGTGCCAAATAAAATATGCTCTCTACACTATGCAGACTCCTAGATGGAGACTGCAGAATTTCTGGAAATAGAGCCGTTCATTCTGGGAGTGCCTGGTCTGATGGGAAACATGTAGCCTCCACAGGGCATCCTGGAGTATGGAGACAGACAGGCCAAGCTCCAGTCCTGATTAAGGTCATCCTAATTACGGTCCGTGTGCCCTGGGCTAGTTATTATACTTCGCCCCTTGGAGTCTTGGTTTCTTCCCCTGGAAAATAGGATCGGTGATAATGCACCTTCATTTTGGGGTTGATGGCGATGTGATGTGGTGATCGTGTTCTAATTCACACTGCCCTACTTCTAGCTGTGTGGCCTTCTGCTAATTTCTTTCCCTATAACATGGTGGTACAAATAGTTCCTTATACTACGGAGCTGGGAGAAGAGTTCGCTGAGGTCTTGCATGCACAGCGCTTCACTTGGACAAGTTACTTAACCTCTCTGTGCTTCAGTTTCCTCCTCTGTAAAATGAGATAAGAATAGGACTCCCCTCTAATGGTGGCTGTGAGGATCAAATGAAATGCATTTGGGCCAGTGCCTGGTAAGTGTCACTTGAGGGTCACTTATTAACATTATGCCTGGCCCAGAATAGGATGTGCTACGTCTGAGCCCTATGACCTGTGGACTCTGTTCTCCTCCTTTGGGGTCCTTCACCTTTGGTGATCCCTGCCTGGTCCACCAGGCCTGAAAAGAGAGAGTGTCTCGGTTATAATCAGAAACACCTTCCTGCTCCTCCTCTCTTCTAGAACTACCTAGGGAAAGGTGAGGGCAGAGCCTGTACCATATCCAGGGCCTGAGGGGGAGGGGGTTGTGGTATCCTGGGAAGGCACCACTCTTCTGTTCACCCTTCCATGTGTAGGGTGGCATGGAGCCTTGACGGCTCTTTAGTGAGCCTCCATGGAGTCTTTCAGGTTACCTGCTGCTCCCTGCTGATTAGTGCAGCCCAGAGAGGGTGGTGTGAGGATGGGAGCACGGTCCTGCTTTCCCCCCACGAGTCTGGAGCCTTTGCTGTCTCCCTGGCCCCTTAACTACTCCCAGGTGGGTGCAGCTCACTGGGCACGGGACTCCTGGGATCTGGGGCGCCCCTCTCCTCTTTCTGCTCGCCCTGCTTGCTCATCACATGGTCCTGTATTTTTATCTTCCCTAGGAATTGGTGAGGGGAATTCAAATCAGTGGTAGCCCGTGGTGGTGGTGGTGGTGGGGTGTCCTCAGGTTCTCATTTTCTGGCTTTGCACTTGACCTTACATTTAGAGACATTTTAAATCTCCTTATCAATTTTCTGGCTTGTAGGTTGAAATTAACAACCCTGACCTTGCTTAGCCCTTTGGGGGAGGAGATTACTGATTAATAACTACCATAATACCAGCCCACCTTCACTCAGAGGTTACTGTGTGCTGGGCATCGTGCTCAGACTTCTGACATGCTCCTGGAGAACGCTCACAACCCCAGGAGGAGGGGCTGTTATGGCCCCTGTCCTCCATATGGGACATGGAGAGGCAAATCCCCGGCAGGAGGTCACATGGGTAGTTGGTAGAGGAGCTGGAGTACCAGCTTCACTGGGTCTAACTCACTGCACTTTAAGATGTGGGCTCTAGAGACTGGGGGGCTTCATTGTAGAAAAGGTGATTTTCCTCCCTAGGGAAGGGGGCCCCACTATGAGGAGGCTCTGCAGAGCAGGGGTGGCAGGTGAAGCAGGGCAGCCATGGGAGCCCTGCTTCCGTAGGACTTTAGGCCAGGTTTCTGGGAGGGCAGGGTTGGTTCCAGCTGGGCCATGAGTGACATCAGGGTAATGGCCACAGGAAGGTGAAAGACCAGAAGGGGAGGCCCTCCTGGCTAACCTCTATCCTTAGAGCATCCTGCACATAGTAGGAGCTCAGCTAGTGCCACTTGAATGGACAGGACTGAGGACCACAGAAGAACATCCCAACTCTCCACCTTCTGGCCTCAAGAGCCCCCTTTTGTGAGACCCACAGGCTGGGCAGAGCTGGGAAGAGGACAGTGGCCTCTGCTCAGAGTGTGAAGTGGGGCCTCCCTCAGGAGGGCTGCTCAAGTCTTCCCATGCCTCTATTGCAAAAATCAAAACAAAACAAAAACTTAGTGGAGCAAAGTGGAGGATGCCAGGGAACAACTGACAGGAGCAGCCATGACCGGCCAGCCGGGCACTGGGGTGCACAGCCCTGCCACCAGGAGCATCTTGCCCCTGACTCAGGACCTTAGCTTTCAGATGAGCCCTGGCTACCATCCTGGGGGTCTTAAAGGATAACTGACTTTTAAAAACACAATATAGCTACTTACCGCTATATGATCTTTGACAAGCCAATTATAATTTAAACTTGATTAAGATAAAACTAATTCATTGAATGGCATGATAAATGAGATTTCTGGTATATTTATAGATTAGCAATTATTTCTTTGAATTGTTGACTATGCATGCAACTATTGTGGGTGAAATCTATTTGAGTATTTTGAAAACCACCTGTGACCAAATGTTGACAAAATTTTTGAAAGAGAATAGCAAAAGAAGCATTATGCACAGAGACTTGATGACAAGTTTAAATATAACTGAAGGAAATACTTTATATCAGCTAACAGTTTTTTAAGTTTATTAATCAAAACAATAGCTGTGATTAAAACATTTTGACTCTACTAGTGCCATCTATTTGAACTGACTTATACTAAGGAATGTATACTTTGTTAGATGTCTTTTTCATGTAAATATCCATGTGTCTATTTCAAATTGAGAAATTACAAATGGATCTCTTCCTATGCCTCCTAGAGGTGAATGGTTGTTTTGGAAGCCTTTAATTTTTTCCATATGCTTATCCCTTCACTCATGCATTGATACATGCAAATGTTATTTTTACAGAGATTCTTTTTAGGTCTGATGCAGTGGCTCACACCTATAATCCTAGCACTCTGTGAGGCCGAGGCAGGAGGATTGGTTGAGCTCAGGAATTCAGACACCAGCCTGAGCAAGAACGAGACCTATCTCTACTAAAAATAAAAATACTAGCTGGGTGTGTGGTGGGACCCTATAGTCCCAGCTACTCAGGAGGCTGAGTCACGAGAATCTCTTGAGTTTGAGGTTGCGGTGAACTATTGCGCTGTAGCACTCTACCCAGGGCAACAGAGTGAGACTCTGTCTCAGAAAATAAAAAGGAGATTCTTTTAAAAATGAAATAGAGGCAGTAGGTGCTGGTGATACAGTGATGATAAAGGACCTGACACCCTTCCTAAAGAGGCTCCCATTTGGGTAGAAATACACGAAACAATAACACGAAGCATAAAAGCTAGTAAAACAACTAACTAGGGTTCAAATGAAAGTCTACTGGTTCCAAAACCTGCCCCCTTTCCACTGTAGCAAAGGAGGCAAATCTTTGTTCATTTGTGTAACAAACATTTGTTTAATATCTGTTGTTAGTTTTTGTGCTGTTCAATATGGAAGGCCCTAGCTAAATGTGGGCATTTAAATTTATATGAATTAACACAAAATAAAAATGTAAAAGCAGCTGCTGGTAATACGAGCCACTTTTCACATGCTCAGTAGGCACACATGGCTATAAGGTCCACATTGGATGGGGTGGACACAGAGTGCTCCACCACCCCAGAGGGTTGTACTGGACAGCTCTGCTCTATGTTCTGGGGTTACAGCAACAGGAAGACACAACTTCTTGTCTTTGTGGAGCATATTTCTAGTAGCAGAAGACAGGTGAACATCTTTGTCATGTCCTGTGGTGCTAAGTGCTGAGGAAGACTGTAACTCAGGGAAGGGGAATTTGGAGTGATGGTAGGGGAGAGGATGCCATTGTAAAGAATGTGTTAAATATCAGTGATGGGGACCTACTTGACCCTTTCATCCTCATGGGCATGAAAGTCTGGAGGATGTGAGATGTGATCTGGAAGTTCTGGTCTCTGTTTGGAGACTGATTAATAAATAGGGATCTAAGGAATTATAGTTGATAAAGGGAGGGAGGGAGATGTTGATTGTATTTATAGATGAGAGTTTTTATATCATCTTTATCTTTTAGGGATATAGACTGAAGCATTCACAGATTAAATGATATGGCCTGGATTTGTTCAGGACAGTCCTGGGGTAGAAGCAAGATTGGGTGGTAGGTATATGTGAGTAACATTGAACAATTCTCTTTGTATATTTCAAATTTTCCATAAAAGTGTAGAGGGCCCAATAAAATTAGTTCTGATGGCCTCAGGTAGTGGCAGTGAGGCTGTAAGTTTGGGTGGAGGGAGTTGGATGTCTTGCCAAGAATTCAGGGCTCTCAGGCACTCTCCTGGGAACTGGCCGTTATCTAATGAACTAGCTCCAAGCCCCTGGTAGGTACCTTCTGGAACATTGTTTTACAGAATATTTTCTTTTTGGGGAAAAAATTCAAGATCACATAGGGATATCTGCATGGAGGGAGGAATGGGGACCTCAGCCAAGCCATTTGCCATCCCTGAAGTATGCTATGTTTCTTCATTTGTTTTTCTCTTTCTTTTTGAGAAGGGTCTTTTTCTCTGTTGCCTTGGCTAGAGTGCAGTGATGATATCATAGTTCACATGATCTTCCTGGTTCAGCCTCTGGAGTAGATGGGACTACAGGGACACGCCACTACACCTGGCTGATTGTTTATATTTTTGTAAAGACAGGGTCTTCATTTTGCTCAGGTTGGTCTCCAACTCCTCAGCTCAAGCAATCCTATTCTCTGCCCTGGCCTCCCAAAGTGCTGAGATTATGGGCTCTGTTTCTTCTATGACAGTTGAAGGATACTGGGTCTCTAAAGATGGAAAAGGGAAAGGACCAGGCTCCACTGGCCTCCTGTTCTCTCCTCCTGCCTCCTGGGGCAGTGGCAACAGCAAGGGCATCATCTGCGCAGTGGGGGAGCTGGGAATGTTTTGTTACTCCTCTGCATCATAAAAGGTTGGGTGTTTACTGTGTTTGGATTGGGACTTTTTTTGCCAAAACACAAGGTGGTTTCAGTCTTAAGTTCACATGTTTATAACTCAAAGTTCTAGTTATTGGAACAACAAGGATTGTCAAGGAAGAAAGGAATCTTTAATATGACAGATGTTAAGAGGAGTTTTCTCAAGTCTGTCTCTCTGATTAAGGAAGAGCATGGGCTTTTAAAGGAGGGACCATGTGTCTTGGGGCAAGTCATGGTATAATTGACAAGGGGCTACATGGATGGGAAGTGTCAGGGTCCGGGGCACCTTGTGGGGGATAGTGAATATTGGCATCAAGAAGTCTACCCAGGAACTTCAGAATCTTAGCTCTTTTGTCTTATAGAAAATCTCTCTGTGGGATTGGTATAGGAGTCACTGAAATTTATTTGATGGGGTGCTGGTTATAGTTACCTTTGTATCAGGGGGTTCAGAACAGGTTACCCAGCTTAACTCTTTGTGTGGGTCATTTATGAGTCAGGCATTTATAGGTTTATATAGCATGTTAATATCAAATAATCATGCCATCACATAATTTATCCAGCAAATCTTTTTTAGCTTTCTCTCTGTCAGGAAGCCCCTCACGAATAGCCTTAGTTTCTGTCCTCAAGGAGCTTAGAAAATGTCAAATAGAGATAACTGGGAATGCACTGACCAAAAGCAGCTTTAAATTTAATAGTCATAAATAATTTGGATTTAAATATTTGATAAACATGCAGGGGAGGGGAAAATAGCTTCCTCTGATCTTCTAGATTGTTTGGCTAGGCTACAGATTAAATTGACATAAGGCAGAAACAGTAGAATAACCATTTTAATTATGCATATGTGCATTGGAGTCTCACAAAAATAGGAGACTCAAAGAGGGACCAGATGATGGAGTCTTACATAGCATCCTGAGCTACAGAAAGGAATAGAAACATGGGGGTTGCGAGTGGGGGTGTTGTGAAGATAAAACTGTGGAGGGGTCACGGGAGGAAATGTGTGATGAACAAAAGGTTTAATCTCCTAAGTGATGGAAGTTGTCTTGGAGCAGCTTTCTTCATGATCTGGATACCTTTACTAAAAACTTTTTTTTTTTTTTTTTGGATATAGATTTCTCTTTATTAAAAGGGCAGATTTTGAGAGCTACTGCCGTGTCTGCAGTTTGTCAAAACAACCAGCTCGAAACAATCAATATGCCGAAGACATGTATATTGAGGTTGCCTATTCTAGTTTCCTACAGTCATATTTTGGTGTGGCGTGTCCTGGGCACCAAAGCGTGTGTGAACTAAATGGACATTAACCAGTAGTTCCTGGCTATAAGTTGCTAATACAGTGTTTGGATTGCAAAAAAAAAAAAAAAAAATTGTTATGTTGTAGAATATTGATAGGAAGTAAAAAGTTGTAGGAAAATGATAAAATAATCATTACTAAACTTTTGAAATAATTAAGAAGTACCACAATGTACTATTATCTGAGTGTTCTAGTGATCTGAGGAATGTGTGTGAAAGGACGGCATTGCTAATAAACTACCTAACAGGGAAAGATAAATTATCCAACAGAAAGTAAGAAAAGTAAATTTATAGCACATAATTGTCCCTTTGAAGAAAAACTCATAGCACAACTGCCCTTTGTTTTGTTTTGATTAAACACTTGGGGCTAAACTCATTGTCTTTAAGCTTACCTTGGTATCTCTAAGAGTTTGTATTCACAACCTTGAAGTATCCTAAGTTGATCGCAGGGGTGCACATTCTTCAGTTCCTGCCAGACCAGATTTCAAAGAGCTTTGAAAACAGAGAAAAGAAAAAATACAAAAAACATATGTGGCAGTTTTACAGTCTTTTTTGCTGTCAGTTGGCTGCAATTTTTTTCTTTCTCTTTGCCCCCAAATAACCCCAATTTCCTTATCCCCTCAGTGCTGACATTTCTTTCTCTTGTGTCATGCCTGTCCAACCCTTGGGAAATAGACTTTCTTTATTATTATTTTTTAATACATCATCTCATTTACTTAATTATTGTGTTAAGGTTGCACCTGTGGCTTAGTGAGTAGGGCACCAGCCTCATATACCGAGGGGAGCTGGTTTGAATCTGGCCCTGGCCAAACTGCAACAAAAAATAGCCAGGCATTGTGGTGGGTGCCTGTAGTCCCAGCTACTCAGGAGGCAGAGGCGAGAGAGTTGCCTAAGCTCAAGAGCTGGAGGTTGCTGTGAGCAGTGATGCCACAGCACTCTACCAAGGGCAACAAGGTGAGACTCTATCTCAAAAAGAAAAGGAAAAAAGACTTTCTTAAAGCTATTCTAATCTTTAAGCTAAAATAAACTTCTTACTGTTTTAATCGTTGTGTGAGAAATCTTTCTCAGCCCATGTACAGATTCACACCCAAACAGTAAGACAGGAATGATTATATATTTTTAGTATTTAAATAAATTGTTTCCCCAATTGCCTTTGTCACAGAATGAAAGTTGTTCCAGTCTTGACTTTTTAGCTACGTTTTGTATTTAAGTATGGTATAAAAGTCACTTTGCTTATTACCTATAATCCTAGCATTCTGGGATGCCGAGGCAGGGGATCATTTGAGTTCAGGAGTTCGACCAGCGTGAGCAAGAGCTAGACCTCATCCCTACTAAAAATAGAAAAATTAGCTGGTCATCATGGCAGGTTCTTGGAGTCCCAGCTACTAGAGAGGCTGAGGCAGGAGGATTCCTTGAGCTGAGGAGTTGAGGTTGCTGTGAGCTACTGTGATGCCAAAGCACTCTAGCCTTGGCAACAGAGTGAGGCTGTTTCAAAAAAAAAAGTTTGCTATTTCAAAAACACGTAACTTTAGGAAGATAGCTGTTAGTGAAATTATTTAAGGTTTTTCTTTTAGTATTAAAAAAAGGAGTAAGAAAGATGAGAAGGAAGAAAGGAGCCCAGCATTTGAAGGCTCTCTGTTTTGGGATCACACTATAAATGTTACAGGGGAGATAAAGTATCTTTTCCTCACCCTTGGGTTGTGGCTGACAGCCCTATAACAAAGACAGATGGATGTGAGAGATGTATAGTGCACTTAATTAATATAAGTTTTACACGACCTGGGAGCCTTCAGGAATGAAGACCCAAGGACTCAGAAAATGCTGTAGTTGTATGCTTAGTCCGGTGCAAGAAGTGGACGGTTGTAGAGAAACATGATTGGACAAAAGGGGGTCTGATCTAATGGTAACCAACTGGGGGAGGGGCCTGTTTGTTGGCACGGATTCTTCTGTGTCTCTGTGGGTCAGGGTAGGAATGGGACATCCTGAATTGAACCTCTTTGCTTTATTAAGTGTTCAGGTAGCACAGGCTAGAATTCAGAATACCCCTTTCATTCACTTACCTAGCAACAGGGAGTGTCTCTAGGGCTCTTAAATGAGAAAAAGAGATTGGAAGGCAGACGAGTGCTTACCCTGTTACTAGCGAGGAACAGCATCCCCTAGGGTAGGTCTATGCCAGCTGGAAAGATAAACAGCAACCATTGTCTCAGGGTCCAAACATCTTCTGTATACAGATTGACTATTTTCCCCAGGAATTTATTCCGTATGTTATGAAAGTGTGGCTACTAAGTAGTTGTAGACTGTCCTAGCGAAAGAGGCTGCATCTCTGCCAAAGAAGGTTCTTATCTCTACAGCTGCTGCTTCTGCAGAAATGAGAGTTAGTGTCAGAGTGCTCTGTCCCCTCTATCCAGTGGTCAGTAGTAGTAGTAGTGGTATTCAGTATTACAGTTATTATGTATACTTCCCTGATGGGTTGAATTCATCTGAAACCTCAGCTAAGTTCCCTTTGAGTTGAAATCCACAACCACCCATCCAAGCTCTCCACCAGTTGGGGAACCTACAGTGACCTCTAAAATTCCCATCCATACACATAGTGTTAACTAGTTGGCCCCTTTTTTTTTCTCCTTTAAATCTTCCTAAGGACTGTGTCAGACCATATCCCCATCTTTCCCTGACAAGTTATAGTTTGCAGAAATCTCCCAGGTGTTTCCAATACCTAGGGTCTAAGCCTCAGGCTTGCCCTGGAGAATTATTTTATTTTTGCAGTTTTTGGCCGGGGCTGGGTTTGAACCCGCCACCTCCCGTATATGGGGGGCTGGCGCCCTACTCCTTTGAGCCACAGGCACTGTCCCTTGGAGAATTATTGATTGATTGGTCCATCTGTGGGTCTCCTGGCTGTGTTTGTCTTCTGTGGATGAACCATATAGGAAAACATGGGCTTAGGTGAAAGTGAAATCCCTTGAATGTTATTCCTTTGATCTTTTTATAAAGTGCAGTTTACTTCAGGACCCTTAGTTCTCTAAGTACATTTTAGCGGTGGTCATAGACTTGGTCCTTCCTACTATGAACGAGAGACGAGCAGGGGGAGCTTAGAGGACACGTCGTCTTTGTTAGTGTCTAGGCTCCAGAGCGTGTCAGTTTTACTGCAAAGACTTTTTTGATCAACAGTTGAGAAGTCTAGAATTTAGACATCAAACATGACCTTTGGAGCCTGTCCGTGTGCACACAGACAAACCCGGAGGAGGTGAGCTCAGGGACCCGGCACGTCTCCGAGAGCCCAGCTGCTGGCCCAGGCTGCTGACAGGTCCAAGTCTGGCTCTGCCTCTTGCAGGATCAGAATAGTAATTTTATTAGTGTCTTGGAGTTAATGAGACTTCTGCCTCAAATTTGCAAAGCTCATAAAATGCTGAGGAATAACATCAGAATGCTGATTTGCTCAGTGACCCGGAGACGTGCTCCTGTTGGCTGGACTGGACTTCTGCAAGTGGCTGGCCATCCGTAGGCCTGCTGAGCCATGTTGCTATTAATTTGTTCATCTCACAAGTCAGTAGCAAGGTCTAGGCTCTTTCAGTGCGGTGTGAACAAGGCATCCGTTCAAGGTGGGCTGAGAGGGAGCTGGAGCATGAATAGACACAGGTAACAAGTGAATAAGAGGAAAAACTCGCCACGCTGAGTGCTGTCCAGGGGCTGACCGTGGGGAGCTGTGGCACAGAGTGGCTGATGGCTGAGTTACGTGGGCTGGCCAGTGAGGCTTCTGGACACTTTAGCCAAAGGGCACTTGGTGAAAAGACCCCACTGACTCCCCGCAGTTTTGGACAGACACCGGCTTTCTTTAGTTGTGTTTATAAGTATGATTGGTTCAGGCCGAAGCTGTGCAAGTTGGTTTTGTGTATCTTTGTTTTCAATTTCGTTTCTGTTGCTTTACTTGCTTAACTCTGAAAGGGAAAACCTCTCTCCTCTTTCCCCCCCACATTCATGGGGTCTGGCTCCTGTACATATTATACCTACCTGTTCTGATGTCTGATAGATCTAAAATCATGAAATAATCAGGCCCTGTGGGGGAATATATTTCAGAGAAGTATTAATATTTGCAGTGTCCATGATTACAGATCTCATGTATTTATTCATTTTATTGTATCTGTTGTTCCTGGAATGAGAATACAGGGGCAGGTGGGGCAACGAGGTGAAGTGGTGAATGTCCTGGAGAGGATTCAGAATCAGTAACACCGGGCCTGAAATGAAACTTATTTCCAGGGCCGGTGTCTTATTAACAAATTCATGAGCAAATTCCTGCTGAACTAATAGACTTGAACATTCTAAAATGGACCCGAATCGCTTTTCTTTTGCCTGGCTTCATTTGAAAGCAAAATCTGGAGACGGATTTGTGAATTAGAAATTTTGGACATTGTCAAAAATTGGGTCTGAGGCTTCCTTTAAAGGGGAAACAGCGATGGTCTGCCTACCCCCAAATTGTGCAAGCTGTTTAGTACATTTTAAAGAATGTTTTTTTCATTGATTACTAAAACTTCAAAGTGAAAAAGTGTGTGAAGGTGATCTAACTGCCCCACCCTACTGAGAGCTCGTTTAGGGCCCCCCCCAGTGGTTTATCAATATGGGATTCTAGGGGGCTAGTTCTACTGGGCCAAGTTCAGCCTGGTCATTTAGCCAATCATTGTACCTAGAACATCTGGGATTTTGCCAACTTCCCCCAGCTTCTCTGATACTATTTGTCGACAGCCTTTTGAAAGTAATATGAAACAGCACCCACAGCAAAACAGATACTTTCTAAATGAATGTGTGTGGAGGCCGAGGGAGGAGATAATTAAGCATTCTGTTTTCTGATGCATATGAAACACTTGGACATATGGACGATCGTTTTGAATTTTGTGATTTTTCTAGTCCTAACAGTGAAACTTAAACTTAAAATTTTCAGGGCTAGAGCCTAGATTTTTAAAATTCAGTTTTTTTGTTTAGTGTGAAACTGAATTGAGCAAAATTAGCCATATATTTTAAAATGCATGAATGTAACAGTTCACCATTGAGAAGCAGGTGAACTTTTCTAGAACTAGAATATAAATGTTTTGATACAATGACTAAGCAAATGACATGAATGTTTATGTTAACCAGCTTGATGAAAGTATTTCAAATTGTATATGAAAACAGTACAATGTACCCCATGTTTGCATTAATGTATACAGCTATCAATTAATAATAATAAAAAAAAAAGAGAAGCAGGTGAAATCTAACTGGACATGTCACAGCGTTGAGTCACATCCTGGGTATTTAAAAAAACAAAACAATTTACTGGAACACCTGAATTCCACGTTGGCAGTGGGGCAGAACAGAGTGTCTGCAGTTCTAGTTATGAATTGTACTGCAGTGCAGAAGGTCTCATGGAGCTTACAGCCTTTGTTGCCTTACATGTTGGTTAAGAGGTGAGATAATAACATCAGCCTGTGCTTGCTGAGTTCTGGGGTTTCGGGTTCAACTGTACAAACCTCTGCGCAGCAAAGACTTAACAAGAAAATCAGCAGTCCCCGGAGATTATGCTTGGCATTAAATTACACAAGATGAAGTTAAAATGCTTCTGTTTGGGTTTGCACAGAAATACGCTGACAAATAAGCAACAAATAAACTAACAAACAAAACCAACCTCTTCACTGCTGATGGGCAATTAACATTTGCATTCCAGGATCGTCCAAAAAAGCTGTAACCAAAGCTCTTGTATTTGATTCTGAAAGCCACGCTTTGTTGAATATTTGATGACACCAACTGCAGATATCTGCAGTGGCGTTCTTGGTGAATCTCTGTTGGCAGCTCCAGGAGTCTGTCCTTTTGGAGATTTCCAACGGCTGACTGGCATTCTGGGGAAGAGAGGGAAGAAGCACGATAATTACAGTCCAATGAGTAGGCACCAGCATGATATGGCGTGCTCAGAATTTTCTACCTTCTATTAAAAATTCTACATACCAGTTACAGCAGCAGTGCTCAGAGTACTGGTCCAGCTGTCTGTAGAGGGCCATGCACTGTTCAGCTCTTGGCTTCCAGAAGGGCTGTTTTGCTGAGTAGTATCTCCGGAGATGATGGTGAGAATATCCTTTTGTTTGCAGTAACACTGGCTTGATTAATGTGATAAACTTGACCTTTCTTGTTAGTAGGGCCAAGAAAGAAGCACAGCAGTGTCCAGAAGTAGTGGTCTCTCACTTAGGGAATTATGTCAGTTTGGAGAAGAAAGTTTTTAAAAAGCACGCAAGGAGCCCAATGGCAGCGATACCTCCTTTCCTTGGTTACCTACCCGGCCACAGGGAAACTGATTTGTTGGGATACTGATCTCAGGAATTCTGGGGTGAGGGGAGGTTGGAACTTATGGCAATCACAGCGTGATTTGGAAATATCACACATAATTCACCTGTAATTGTAATTGGTGGGCCTGGCCTGTGCATGCTGGAGGGTGAATGTTAGTCTCAACTTTTTGGCAATATGTTCCTCTTGGATTCTTGGTCATTAATTGTTAAATGTGGTTAGGAGTGAAAAGAAAAAAAATTTTTTTGAGACAGTGTCTCACTTTGTTGCCCTTGGTAGAGTGCTGTGGCATCATAGCTCACAGCAACCTCAAACTCTTGGGCTCAAGAGATCCTCTTGCCTCAGCCTCCTGAGTAGCTGGGACTCTAGGCACCCCCAACAACTCCCAGGTACTTTTTAGAGATGGGGTCTCTCTCTTGCTCAGGGTGGTCTCAAACTCGTGAGCTCAAGCAGTTCACCTGCCTTGACCTCCTAGGCTTGAGCCACTGTGTCTGGCTGGGAATGAAGTTTTGAGAAAAATAAAATGAAGTTTGAACTTCCTTGAGCTGGAGATTGGTGGGGAAATGAGAGACTGGTTTCAAAACTTGAGTATGAAGTTTTTAACACTGTATTTTCCTTTGGGTTATATGATGGCTATAAACTTGATCTTCTGATAAGTCTGCCCATTCAAGGTCAAATCTTAATAGATGATGATGATCAGGTTGATGGATTCCCAAGCCTCTGTTCCTCTATTCTTGCTTTTCCTGCCTTTCTCTGAGAGGACTATCTAGGTTTCCTGAGGATGGAGGTGAAAAAAAAGTCTTATCTCATAATACTTGGATTAGAATTTTGGTGAAAAAAATTTTGAGGTGAAGGCACAGGAATTAAAAATTTTTAGATTTCACTTTTCTCTGTGCCTAGTAATTTCATATTCCATTGTGAAGAACAGAGCTCACGGCCATCATTGGTGCCTTGCTTTTTGTTTTTTTAGTGCTTTATGTTGGCTGCAGATTTAATCTGATGACCAAATGTAGTTTTGCCTTTTGATATTTTAGGCATTGATTTAAATCCTCCAGGAATATTTCCGTCTCTCCAAGTCTTTTCTCCCTGTGGGCTTTGTGCCATTTGAAACAAAATGATTATTGGTTTATCCTTTTTGTGTTATTCTTCTTAGTCAACCAAAAAGCACAGAGTTGATTAAATGTTTCATCTGGGGTATTTTATTCCATGACAGTTGTTTTGATCTTTGGGTCTTCCAAAATCAGAATAGGAAACTTTAAATATTTTGGCTGTGTCACAGTGATTCTCTTTTCTTTTGATAGTGATAGTGTGAGATGTCTGTGATTGCATACAATATTAAATTTTTACTAAATTTTAGTGTGAATGTATATTCATCATTTTATAAATGTTGTCTAATCAGATTCTAATTTATTTTCCCCAAATATCAAGAGATCCCTCCCCCCCACCTTTTTTTAAGTTTTGGTTTGTAATATGAATGGTTTGCTGCATGTGGTTGTCTTTTTATTGGGTGAAATATACTTTTAACTTTTCACTGGGCTTTCATAATAAATACGACTGGAATTTTACTTTCACATTTCTAAATGGATAATGTACTTGAAATATTTTAAGCAAAAAAATGACAAAGCAAGCAGATCTGCTTGGTGTTCTAGAAATGATTGTGGTATTTGTGTCTACATAGGTGGTTTTCTATGGACAATTCATATGTTATAGGCATAGTGTACTATTTACTGAAAACATTCAGAATTATTTCTTAATTTTTATGAACTGTTAGATACTACATAAAAATTAGTAGGTGAAAATTGAGCTAGGTGAAGTGGCTCATAACTGTAATCCCAGCATTTGGGAGGCCAAGGACAGAGAATTGCTTGAGCTCAGGAGTTCAAGAGCAGCCTGAGCAAGAGCGAGACCCCATCTCTACTAAAAATAGAAAAAATGTCTTGGTGTTGTGATGTGAATCTGTAGTCCCAGGTACTTAGAAGGCTGAAGGAAGAGGATTGCTAGAGCCCAGGAGTTTGAGGTTTTGTTATGATGACCCTAGGGCATTGAACTCAGGGCCCAGAGCAATGGAGTAAGACTCTGTCTCCAAAGAAACGAACAAAAAACTTTAGTATGTAGAAATTCTCTGTTTGCAATGACTTCCTTCTGTAATCCCAGCATTTTGGGAGGGTGAGGCAGGAGAATAGTTTGAGCCCAGAAGTTAAAGACGACCCTGGGTGACAGGTGGGATCTCAACGAGTCAGGTGTGGTGGGTCACCTGTCGCTCAGCTGCTGAGAAGGCTGAGGTGGAGGATCACTAGAGCCCAGGGGTTTGAGGCTGAAGTGCACTATGATCATGCCACTGCACTTCACCCTGCGTGAAAGTGAAACCGTGTCTCTTAAATTCTCACATAGTCTTTGATTTTACTTCTGTTGATATGGTGAATAAAATGTTTATAGACTTGTGTGTATTTTAAACCAGCCTTGCATCTCTGGGATGAAACCTACTAGATCATGATGTATGACTTTTTTTAATAATAAGCTGTAATCTATTGGCTAGGATTTTGTTGAGAATTTTTGCATCTATATTCATTAGTGAAATTGGTCTGAAATTCTCCTTTTTAGTTGGGTCTTTTCCTGGTTTTTGTATCAGAGTGACGTTTACTTCATAGAACGGAATTGGATTTGATTTTGACTAAAGTACATCACTTAAACATTAATTTTTACTTCAACTTATTAATATGTTATTTAGGATACAGGATACTGCATCCTCATTCAAAAGTGAATTATGTTTGTAATTTCCCCTTTATAATATATTTTTTCCAATTTTAATATCAGGTGTATCCAGATTAAGCAGAATGCTTTTGAAGTATTTCTTCTCTTTCTATTGTCTATAAGACTTGGCATGAGCTATTGAAATTATCTTTTATTTTTATTTATAAATATTGTCTATTTTTTTAAACTTTGGGAAGAAAGTAAGAAGTTAATTGACTCTATACTGAACCTCAGAGTTAAAGCATTCTATAATAGACATACTCTTATTTGACAATGTGAATGTTACTTTCTTTGCATTACTATTACTATTATTGCTTAATACTTCATTGCAGCAGTCGTCTGATTTCTTTTCTGAATGTATTTATCTTCATTCATTCTTTTTTTTGAGACAGAGCCTCAAGCTGTCCCCCTGGGTTGAGTGCTGTGGCATCACAGCTCACAGCAACCTCCAACTCCTGGGCTCAAGCGAGTCCCTTGCCTCAGCCTCCCAAGTAGCTGGGACCACAGGCGCCCGCCACAACGCCTGGTTATTTTTTGGTTGCAGCCATCATTGTTGTTTGGCGGGCCCGGGCTGGATTCGAACCCGCCACCTTAGGTGTATGTGGCTGGTGCCTTAGCCACTTGAGCCACAGGCACCGAGCCTCTTCATTTATTCTTTATGAGGTTTGTTTCTAGTCCTTATCTTGAATGTTGCTATTGTTAAATTTTAAGGGTTTTTGATTTTGTGAAGGCAAAAAGTGGAAACCTAGTAAACACATGTATATGTAAAAATAAAAAAAAATAAAATAAATTCTCTAAAATTACCTGTTTCCTATTAATGTATAGCCACCCCCCCCCTCCCCAGCCCCATTCATTTCTTGAGTATTTACCCCAGAATGTCATCTTAGGTGCTGGGGACTGTTGGTGAACAGAATAGACAAAATCCTTTCTCTTTTGAAGCTTACCTAGGAATATGGGGGATTTTGCCAATAGGATAAGCAGACAGGATCATTGCAGGGAGGATATTGTTTTTAAGAAAAAATACCACGGTGATGGGAAAGAGCAATATAGAACTTGGGGGTACAAAGGGGGAGATTTTCAGCAGGTTGATGTGATCGTTCTTTTCTTTGGATACACCACTGTGTTGAATTATGGGTGATAAAGATGAACCAGCCCTGGAAAGGCTCAGGAGCTTTGAAACAGGCAAGCAGCAAGCACCAAGCTCTCAGGCAGCGGGAAGCCTGGCATGTTTGCATGTGGGAGAGCGCGCATCTGCAGTGGGAAGGCGGAGGGGAAAGGGGGCTCAGGACGGGGACTCGAACCATTAGGACACTTAGCTGTAGGATCTCCTTGGTCTGAGCCAGGTAGGCTGGGTACTGCCCACACTAACAGAGGATCAGCTGACTAATTACAAAATGCCACTAAAGAGTAACAGGAGTAGAGGCAGGTGTAGCTGGTATAGCTGTAGGTGTGTGCATGACAACAGTAACTTTCACCCTGTGTTCCCAGTAGTTCTCCTTTTTGGAGGTTCCAGTGGGGATTTTGGTTATGGTAAAGAGGAGTGCATGGCCACCTGGTTAGGGTCTTCTTGAAAGCAGATCCTCCCACTAAGAAAAAAAGATTTTAAAATACTCCGCTTTAAAATGTCAGTAGTAACATGAATTTGGGGGTGTAACATAACAGCTCCCATATGATTGATACAGATACTGATATTTTCAGAGGTAGAGGCCATTCTCATTTTAAGCCCAATTTGCCATACCTCTGTAACTCACTGAGCTGGTTCTCGTGATGATCATCTCCAGAGAAAATGAGGGCGTTAATATCCAGATCAGAGTGCTGGGATTGATTTTATTTCACTTTCATATACTCATTTCCTACTGTGTGTTAGAAAACGTGGCAGCTCAGTGTCACAGTTAAGCTGCCTGTGGCAACTGTGCCTATTAGCCACTTGTGCTATCAAAATGTGATCTAGGTACAAACAAAAATCTCTATTCAAAACCCGATTTCATCGGGCCTCTCTAACTATGCGGGGTGTGGTTAAGAAAAAGACCGTAGGCGTACACCTGCCCTTTGTCTCATTGTTGCAGATTTTTACAGCACACAGTGAGCAGTGGAGAGCTTTTGCTTTTCAGACAGGTTGGAGATTATGAACCGTCATGCAAACCTAGGTAGTCGCTCAGCTGGAAGGCCAGTGCCTTCATTCATGGATTTCTCTGCTTTGCTCCTGTGAGGTTAAAAGCCCTTTCATTCTTGCCCACTCTGTGTTCCTGAACCTTGGCCTCGTTGCCTTAATATCAACTGGCTCCTAAGCGGGAAGTCGGCTCAGCTGTGCCTTTAAAAATATGCAGCTCTTTTGAGGAGAGAATAGCAAATTAATCCCTGGCTTAAATGGTCTCCATTCTCCCCAGTACTATTGGCGCATAATTAAATCGTGATTTAATTCTTTCTATTAGGGAGATCTTACTCCTTTTTAACTGAGGAGTTCTTAATGTATGGTCATAAAGGGTGAATTTAATCAGTGGGCGCTTTCATTAGACTTTGGATTTTGTTTGCTGTTGGGTAGGTAAATCTCATTTTGCTTCCCAGCCTTGGATGCAGACAACTTTCTGTCATTAACCTAGTTTAACATTAAGGGAACATTGTGCAAACTGGTTACTGCCTGTGAGCAACATTATTTAAGAGGTCAGAGGTGAGAGCTTAGAAAATTAATATCACCTTGCTTGTTTGCAGGCCATTGAACAGAAGAAACTAAAGAGCACATCATTTAAAAACTGTTGTCTTTTATCTTAAATACCTGCTTTAATTTTTTTTTTAATGAAATCATAGCTGTGTATGCTAATGCAATCATGGGGTACAATGTGCTGGTTTTATATACAATTTGAAATATTTTCATCAGACTGGTCAACATAGCCTTCAAGGCATTTTCTTAGTTACTGTGTTAAGACATTTATATTCTAGACTTAGTAAATTTCACGTGTACCCTTGTAAGATGCACCATAGGTGTGGTCCCACCAATTACCCTCCCTCTCCCCTCCCTGTCCCCTCCCTCTCCCCATCCTCTGCCCTCTTTCCCCTTCTTCTTGGGCTATAATTGGTTTATAGCTTTCATAAGAAGGATATAAATTGGTTTCATAGTAAGACTGAGTACATTGGATACTTTTTCTTCCATTCTTGAGATACTTTGCTTAGAAGAATTATGTTCCAGCTCCATCCATGTAAACATGTAAGAGGTAAAGTCTCCATCTTTCTTTAAGGCTG